>OY811972.1:17196424-17242001 GCA_963681505.1 Eunapius fragilis | reverse complement strand
AATGTGAGGGTATCATTCATTGCAGTGTATCAAGCTTGTTCATTCCGAGCCCAAGAAGGGGTCAGTGTTGGTCTACTACCTGGCTGGGGACCGGGTGTTATCGTACATGGAGAGAGCCATAACAATTGAGCGATCCCTCACTAAGCTACTAAGGTGTGTGGGTGGATGTGTGTGTGGGTGGGTGGACATGTGAATGTGGGTGGGTGGATGTGTTGTGGGCATGTGAGTGGGTGGGTGTGTGTGAGTGGATGTGTGTGTGGGTTGTCACGAAGCCTCGTCTATCTTAGTGTGGGGGTGAGAGCCATGTGGAGAGTGTGGACAAGGTGATGAAGGAAGGGAGACAGCTAGCTAAGGTTGTGCGTAACCAGCTCAGGGACCTGGCCCAGCTGTTGGCCTTTCAACATCTCCATAGCAACGACCCTGTTGACCCCGTGGCTACTATACACAGGTGAGGTGTTAGGGTGTGTGTGTGTGTGTGTGTGGGAGTGTGTGATAGCTGTGGTCATGTGATCACCTGTTCCCAGAGATGATGGTGACAATGAGTTTATGAACGTTCTGGCCAATGAGCTTACTGCTAAGGTGGGCGTGGCACAGCATCTTACTATGATGTCGTGAGTATGCTCTTGGACTAGGGTGTGCTGGTGCTGGTGACAGTGGGAGGGGACCGAGGTGCCGGTCAGTTCCTCATGGCTGGGGAGGAGAAGTAGTCGCAGCCCTTGGTCCACAGTAAGTGCAGCTCTAGTCCCCAGACCATCATTCTCTCTGTGTACTCTAGTCCCCAGACCATAATTACCAACTTGCACTCTCTTTCCAGGGTAGCAGTGTTGCTGGAGGGGAAGGGAGGAGGGAGGAAGGGGACGTTACCAAGGGAAGTGCTCGCCTTGGAGCGCAGAGGAGAGGCGTGTCAGCTTGTCAAGAGCTACAAGAAATGAATGCTTGCTGCTGTGTGTTTGGAAAGTTTCCCCTTTGATCATCTTCCCCTCACTGCTCATATTCATACTGCACACATGGGTTGACCAAGGTCACAGAGGTCATAGGGTAGCACACACATGAATTTGCTGGTCACCATAGTAATGAAATGATTCCAAAACAAGCATGCATAGCATGTACGTGTAGGGGCATGTATATTGCATGGTCACGTGATGGCTGTTGGATACGGTTAGTGCCACGTGATCATGTTTTTCAAAAGTCGTGGAGTTTCCCTACCGTGTTGACATTCATGAACAATGACCAATGTTATGTAATTATATTAACGAGTGGGCTGTGCTCAGCTCAGCCAAGCAGGTGGGGCATGTGATGGCTACTCAACAGACGAAGCAACAGTGCACGACCATTTACAGCAACCTCTGGGGACCCTACCTTCTTAACAAGGACTACACCCCCGGGAGCACCGTGGACTTCTCCACGCTGTGGCCCGACGCTACCACGTTCGCGGACACGTATGCGGAGAGCCTCGGAAATTGTTGCTACGAGCTGTGTAAGCTCCTGCTGGCGTCCAACAGCGTCAGGTACCTGGAGGTCCTGCTGGATAAGGGTCACGTGGCCATCGATCGATGCTTCGGGTCGGCCGGCGGAATCACGTTCGCTCACTTGGCGTGTGCGCTGGGCTCCCAGCAGGCAGTGACGGCTGTGCTGAAGAGAGGGAGCGTAGGGCTGTGGGCGCACCAGGACGACGAAGGTACGAGGGGAATACGTGCGTGGGTCCAGAGCTTACGCCTCACCCTATCACCCCCCCCCTCCCCCCTCCCCCCCCCCCCCCCATCTCTTCCCGGGTTTCTCCCCGCTCCCCCATCTCCTCCCTTCCCTGTGCTGTTGAAACAACTGAGAACCTTGGTCCGGGGTGAATTTTAACTTGGCAACTTTGTAGGCGAACATCGAAATGGCTAGTATCATTACAAGCGGATATATAGGGGGCGGGGGCATGCAAAACATTTTTTGTACACGCCCTCCTCCCCAGGCCTTGTAACAAACTGTGTATCCCTCCTCCTCCGCAGGCCGCACCCCTGCGGACGTCTGCTTCTCTTCTGACCTTAAGGCTCAGCTACCCCCCCGTCCAAACACGCTCACAGGCCACGCCCACGCAGACCCAGACTAAGAAGAAGTCCTTTGGAGGTGCAGTGAGGCCAAAGATATTCGTCCATGCCACGCAGCCTGACAAGTTCTATCAAATGGTGGTGGGACTGCAGGTAGGTGTGGCTAAATGGGCGTGGTTATATTGAACAACTTAACTGAAACGGTTTTCCTTGACCACACCCATTGGTCTTGACCACACCCACCTGGCGTGAAGGAGTACAGGTTTGATGTGAACAGTGAGAGGGACGAGAGGGGTAACCTCCTGGTACATGTGGCCACCATGCAAGGGCTGGCTTCCCTGCCCGTCCTGTTTGTCCTCAAGTCCAAGAATGCCGACATCAATGCTAAGAACAAGGAAGGCCGCACCCCTCTGAGCATTGCCGCACAGATGGGCGAGGAAAAGCTTGTTAATGTGAGAGCACCCACCACCCCCCGGGGGAGGAGGGGGGGATCACGTGTTTGTCATGTGATGTGCCTGGTCCCCAGGTACTGACGTGTGTGTTTGGAGCGGACATGGGGTTATGTGATGAGCTTCATTGGACGCCCTTACATTATGCAGCTGCTAACAACCACCCTTCCACCATACAGTGAGCTCTTTAAGAGGAGTGCTTACTTTCACTTTTATGTCCCTTGTCCCCTCACCACCCTCCTCCCCCCTCTCCTCATGTCACCTCACCTATCCTTCCCCCTCCCTCCTCCCTCATCCCCCTTTCTCCCTCCTCCCCCTCCCTCCCTCCCTTCCTCCTCCCCCTCCCTCCCTCCTCCCTCCCTCCTCCCCCTTCCTCCCTCCCTCCTCCCCAGTATACTCCTCCGCAGGGGGGGCCGACAGTGGTTGTGAGGACCTGTCCAAATGTGACCCTCTCATACTGGCCAGGAACAATGGCCACCTGGAGTGTGTGCAGGTGTTGGAGAACCATCGCAAGGAGAGGACACAGCGGCTATCCAAGGAGGCCGAGACGGTAAAGGCCTGGGGACTGGGCACCACTTACTCACCCCTCCCCTCCAACCGTCTAGGGAAGCCTGATAGTGTCCAAGCTTACCCCGTCTGATATGTGTGAGATCAACGAAGATGGCCTCACCCTCCTGATGGTGGCTGTGCTGGGTGGCCACCACTACCTGGTCAGGCAGCTACTGCTGCAACCTAGCTGTCCCATCAACTACATGGTACATCCTCCTCCTCCCCCCCCCACCCCTTACCCCTACCCCCATGTGCATGGTTAGCGTATCTGTAGTAAAGGGGAGGGGAGGGAGGAGGAGAGAGAGGGAGGGAGGAGGAGAGAGAGGGAGGGAGGAGAAGAGGGAGGGGCTGAGGGAAGGGGAGAGGAGGGGAGTCAGTCAGATGTTCCACATTATTCTTATCCACACAGGGTGGTAGTGACCAGAAGACAGCACTGTTGATGGCTGCTGAAAGAGGCCATGTGGAGTGTCTCAATGAACTCATCTTGTAAGGCCATTGGTCACCGTGAGACCACACCCACCATTGGAGCAGTGGCCGGGGATAAGCTATTCCTTCTAGTCACCCACACCTCACCATTGTCACCTTTACACAGCCCACACCCCTTCCAACACAGACCACACCCCTTCCAACACAGATCACATCCCTTCCAACACAGACCACACCCCTTCCAACACAGACCACACCCCTTCCAAACACAGGCCACACCCCTTCCAACACAGACTGCCACCTCTGATATGCAGCATCATTCACTTTCCCTTCTCCCTCCCCCCTCCCTTCCTCCTCCCTCCCCCTCCCTTCCTCCTCCCTCCCCCTCCCTTTCTCCTCCTCCCTCCCTCTCCCTTTCTCCTCCTCCCTCCCTCCCTCTCTCTCTCTCCCTCTCTCTCTCCCTCAGAAAGAAGGCCAATGTTGCCATCAAGGACCTCAACTTATGGTTGCCCCTTCATTACGCCACATGGAACGGGTTTTTGGACTGTGTGAAAGCCATCCTCAGCACACCAAACTACCGTGGGCTGACGGGACTAAACCTGGCCATAGGGCTGGCCCAGGGTGCCCAACATGAAGAGATGGTGGCTGTACTGACGGAAGCCAGCAACACAAGACAGACCAACCTGGTGCAGCCAGTCCTCTTTGAGACGTGTGTGCGTGGAGACAAGGATCGTCTGGTGGAGGTGTTGAACAGGGCGATGATGTCAATCCTCTTGTAAGCTGGGGTCCTTTAACCTCTTGTAAGCTGGGGTCCTTTAACCTCTTGTAAGCTGGTCCTTTAACCTCTTGTAAGCTGAGTCCTTTAACCTCTTGTAAACTTGGGGTCCTTTAACCTCTTGTAAACTTGGGGTCCTTTAACCTCTTGTAAACTTGAGGTCCTTTAACCTCTTCTAAGCTGGGGTCATTTAACCTCTTGTAAGTAGGGGTTATTTAACCTAACCTCTTATAAGCTGGCATCCTAATTTTAATAACCAATAATAACAACTATCCTTAGAATGTCAAAGGAGAGTGGCCAGTTCTATTGGCTGCTGAAGCAGGTCATGTTGAAATCATCCAACACCTACACCAGGTTAGCAATGTGGTGTGTGTGTATGTGTGTGTGTGGGTGTGTGTATATGTGTGTGTGGGTGTGTATACTTTGACCTCATGTCTGTGTGGTATACCCAGTTTGGGGGTGTGGTCACCTACATGGCCAATTCAAGCTCCACCCCTCTTCATCGTGCATCAGAGAAAGGACACATCAAAATAGTGGAGTGAGTAATATGGGGGAAGGAGGGGAGGAGGGGTGGGAGGGAGGGGAAGTATAGTAGAGTCCTGATCCACATCCCTCTCTCCTCCCTCCTCCCCTCCCTCCTTCTCCCCCTAGGTATCTCCTTCAGTTCTACCCCCGTCCTCATCTTAACAAGGTCACTGAATTTAAGGACATCAACCGTAGGGACACCACAGGAGCCACAGCTCTTGAGTTGGCTGCACGCAGTGGACATGCAAATATTGTGGAGTAAGCCATATCCCTCACCCCTTCACCCATGGCCACACCCCTCACCCATGGCCACACCCCACCCATGGCTCCACCCCTCACCCATGGCCGCATCCCTCACCCATGGCCATACCCCTCACCCATGGCTCCACCCCTCACCCATGGCTCCACCCCTCACCCATGGTCATACCCCTCACCCATGGCTCCACCCCTCACCCACGGCCACACCCCTCACTTATGGTCACACCCCTAACCCACGACCACACCCCTACCCATACAGACTTCTACTGGCCCATGGAGCACTAAGCTCCTTACCTGACAGCAAGGGACAGTTTGTGGGGTCCCAGTACGCAGGGGTCCAGCATACCTTGGACTCACACAGAAGGCTTCACTTTGGCAGTCTGTCGCGTGCCCTCAAGTCAAACATCACTGTGGAAGACTTCAAACAGATATGGATGGTCAGTGTACAGCTGTTGGAGTGTGCTGTTGGGTCTGGGGACCAGTGTACAGCGTTGGGACTGGGGACCAGTGTACAGCTGTTGGGACTGGGGACCAGTGTACAGTTGTTGGGGACTGGAACTACTCTGATAGGACTGGGGACCAGGGTTCTATTACCCACCATCTCCCTCACATAGGGTCCCAGTGACTTTAACCTGTACACACGGTCTGGTTCCAGTGTTCTGATGCTTGCAGCTCAACACGCCCCCACAGAGTTGGTTACCTTCTTGGTACAGGAGGCTAAGACAACCACTGGGGACAAGCTGCTAACTAGCAAGATATCTGTGCTGAGGTGTGTGTGTGTGTGTGTGTGTGTGTGTGTGTGTGTGTATGTGTGTGTGTGTGTGTATGTGTGTGTGTATGTGTGTGTGTGTGTGTTGGGTATGTGTGTGTGTGTGTGTGTGTGTGGAGGGGGTCCTATTCTGTCTGTGTTCCATACTGCGGTTTCCATTCCATGTCCTCAGCATGGACAGTAACTCCATATGTGAGGAAGAGGAAGAGGCGGGGCTTACTAAGTCTGTCACTAAAAAAATGTAGGTGGTGGTTACCTTGGAAATTGCCATGACAACCAGATGCCCTCTAGGGATGAAACCCTACAAGAGGACCAAGGAGAGAGGACTGGTGAATGGATCCAGTCATGTTAGTGATGTGAAGTAGTGGACATTTAAATCATCTTTCCCCTCCTCCCTCCTCCCCTCCCCCTCCCCCTCCTCCCCTCTCCCACAGTCATCCTCCGCAGGCAGAACATGTGTGACGGGCAGACGGCACTCCACAGAGCTGTCATGGGGGACAGGGGGAACAACATGGTTGTCCTCCTCACATCAGACCCCAGGCTGGCCAACATGCAGGATTTGGAGGGTAACACTGCCCTCCATGTAGCCTGTAGACGTGGAAAGAAGGACCTTGTGAAGACCTTGCTGGTATGTGATAGTCATGTGATAGTCATGTGATGCATCATGTGACTGCACAGAGCTTCCCCTGTGTGAGAGCAGACATACGGAACAAGGACGGTAATCTTCCAGAGATGTGTGCAACATCTCACCAGAGGCACTTCAGGAAACAGGTCTGTCTGGATCATGTGACATCATGTGAACCTTTCAATGTTTTTTTGTGTATTGTGTGTGTGTGTGTGTGTATATATATGTGTGTGTATGTGTGTGTATGTGTGTGTTTGTGTTTGTGTGTGTGTGTGTGTGATGTCTGTGTGTGTGTTTGTATGTGCAGATGGAGAAAACAAGGAAGCTAGCTATGAGGTGGGCATGATTTGGATAATGGCTAAAATCCACCAACATATTTATCTCCATAGCAACAGTGCTCCAAGTGAACCTACATCCAAGTTAGGGTAAGCAATATATCCTGGGGAGGACTGGGGAGGAGGACTGGGTAGGACTGATTTTCACTGGTTTTCTTTTCCCATTGCTCCTCCCCAGTCTTCCCACCCCTCCCACCACAAGACAAGCTGAAGCCTCATCACCACATCTATCTGCCGAGGCCACGCCCCCACACCACTCGGCAGAGGCCACGCCTCCGCATCACCATTCTGCTGAGGCCACACCTCCTCACCACCGTTCTGCTGAGGCCACGCCTCCACAGGTTACCGACGTACAAGGTATGTAGGTTAATTGAAACTGGTCCCCATGCCATCTGTCCCTGGTCCCCATGCTGTCCACCTCCTTGTCACCATGCCATCCACCCCTGGTCCCCACACCATCTACCCCTGGTCCCCACACCATCTACCCCTGGTCCCCATACCATCCACCCCTGGTCCCCACACCATCCACCCCTGGTCCCCATACCATCCACCCCTGGTCCCCACACCATCCACCCCTGGTCCCCATACCATCCACCCCTGGTCCCCCATACCATCCATCACCTTAGGTAAGGAAGATTTTACTATGTCAATGTTTGATGAAGAGATGAAGAGACTGAAGGCTGAACTGAAGAAGAAAATGAACAGCTAGCTGCCTACGTGTGTGCTGTCCAATAAACAGCCGCACACTTCTTATCATTTTTAAATCTATCATGTTAAAGTCTAGTACATTAGAAGTAACAATCATTTCAAACTATGCACATTTCTGGGCATGACAACACACAGAATATATCATACCAGGAAACTTGTATCAACAATTTAAAAGGCTTTTACTTTCACTCATAACTGTGGCAACAGCAGTGCGTGTGTGTTCGCTGACTACATGTACCTCATCATGATGATGGTTTGGACTTTGAACTGCTGCCAACTTCTAAACAACTGCCGTGGTTACGAGGGGATGCCCCCGCCGCAATGCGGGCAGAATGATTAGGTTGTGGAATTTTTAATTTTATTATAAATATGTCGACTGCCACACACACATACATACACACACACACACACACACACACACACACACACACACACACACACACACACACACACACACACACACACACACACACACACACACGCACACACACACACACGCACACACACACACACACACACACACACACACACACACACGCACACACACACGCACACACATGTACATGTACGTACATATATATGTACATGTGTATACGAGATTTATTAGAAGGCCCGTGGGCGTGACTATCAGTCATAACATTACGTCACATGCTCTCATGTACCAAATGAATGTGCACATCGTGGTCATGTGAGAAACGACAATTAGTTTCTCCTCGTGTCCATCGCACAACCTTTGTATAGAGAGCTCCGCAAACGGGTACGCCATGGCGATGAAGCAAAGCGACCCAGCGGGGTTCGACACCATCAGGGAGCACTACAGACACATATCCTCTACCGCCGATCCAACCACACTGGCGGGATGCTTGTTTGAGGCCAATTTGATAGAGTTCGACCTCCTTAACGACAGCTGTCGCGAAGAGAGACCCCCGGGTGGCCGCGTGCAGGCCCTGATCAATGCGCTGCTAGGCAACGGTGATGATGGCGTGTTCCAGACCTTCGTCGAAGAGTTCAGCAAGGAGAAGCTGTGGCGGGATTTGGGCGGGACGCTGAGAGGTGAGGTGTATATACGAGAGAGGGGGCGGAGTACTCATTCCTCCTCTTTTCAGATGCGTACATCAAGAAGGGAGGAAAGTGGAAAAACAAAGGGGACGGAGGGGGAGGGGCTTCAAGCGGGAACTTGGACCCATTAGGTACACTCGTTTTCACAGTGCAACGTTTGCTGAATGCACCTGCATAAGCACACACACACACACATACAGACACACACTTCTCCCTCAATCCCTTCACATATACATATTTTATAATCACACTCACCTCATCACACTCACCTCATCACACTCACCTCATCACTGATGCACCTCTCTGCAGGCATATCCACCACGCCCCCTGAAGTACCCTCCCCCGTCAGGACCACGCCCCCCAGTGAACCCTGCCAGTGGTGCTCCATAGAACAGATCTTCAGTCACGGCTGCCCCACCCCTTCCCAGGGAACCCCCCCAAGTAGGCGGGGCCAGCATTGCTCCTCGTCCACCTCCCCTCACTGGGTGGGCGGAGCCGACATGGCCGGGATCAGCCAAAGGTTTGCGTCCCTCAAGCAGACGTTGGTGGAGTGTCTGGGGAAGATGACCTCTGTGGAGGGGCTGAAAGAGGCGGTGCTAGGCATATCTGGGGCTCCCCTGCACAACGTGTCCATGTTTGGAGACCACGCCCACTCAATCAACAGGCTCTCCACCCACGCGGAGGTGTTGGAGGTTGTGCTTCAGTACGCCTCGTGGGCGGGGCACGAGGTGATGCCACACCTCCTTCAGTCCGTGTGCGGTGAAGCCAGGAGGGAGAGGGAAGCCTTCAACGCACAGCTGCAGGGCTACAGGAAGAGGCTGGTCGATTACCGCAGTCTGAGGGTGTGGGAGTGTCCCCCACTCGTGAATGGCCACGCCCTCCCCAGTGGGGGGCGGTACTTGCTGGTGAAGCCGCTTGGTTCTATGGAACCTAGCCTGTTTGGTCTGGAGCAGTTCCACCAGAGGCTGGTCAAGAGCCTGAACCTTCCACTGTACTCAATGAGGGTGTGCTCCCTGTGTGGGGCCTGTGGGGGCGTGGTCTACTGCGTGCCGAGGGGCGTGTACCGTGAGGTGTTTGGTCGTCCCTTCAGCGTGGAGCAGCTGAGGGAGGGAGGAATGGCTGGTGTGGTGGAGCTGACATCCGTAGGCACAGACCCTGTAAGTGTGTGTGTGTGTGTGTGTGTGTGTGTGTGTGTGTGTGTGTGTGTGTGTGCTGAATAACAAATCATGAACATGGGCTGGTCTGAGGTTAAGATGTATTGATAAATAATCCCTTTCCCTCTCCTCCCTCCCCCTCCCCTCCCTCTCATGTTGGATATGTTTACTCATCCCAAGGTTAGTTTACCTAAGACGTATGTGTGTGTACCACCTACACAAGCATGCTCTTAACATATCCAAGCTGTGAGATGTGTTGTTGTGATGATGTAATGATGATGTAATCTTTTTCATCGATACAAAGGCTTCATCTCTGCCTGCCACTATCGGTGGTCTGACACGCCCCCTGGCTCCGCCCTCACCTGCCCTATCACATGAGACAAGCGACCCAACATCAAGTGTAACATCAAGTGTCAGGTCTGGGGAAGAGGTACCAGCCATATGCCAAGGTGTGTGATTGGATCTAGGGATGGGGAGGAGGATGAGAGGGACAGGGGAGGAGGAAGGGAGGGCTGGGGAGGAGGAAGGGAGGGCTGGGGAGGAGGAAGGGAGGGCTGGGGAGGAGGTGGAGAGGGGAATATCAGTGAGCACAATTGGCCGACAATTTAATCACATGACTACACCTCACCTTTGACCCCGCCCACCGCAGACACGCCCCTCACCTCTCAGGCCAAGAAGCACTGTGTGCTGATATGCCACACCCTCTGGGGTCCCCAGCTGTCATACAACACCTACCATCACAGAGAACCCACCGTGAAGTTTGAGTCCCTGTGGCCTGACACACAGAGGATGGCCTCCATCTACCACGATGCTAACCTTGTGGACAGCTGCTATGAGCTGTGTAAGCTGTTGCTAGCCTCTGGCAGCCATAAGTGTCTGGAGGGGATGTTGGAGCGCAAGGTGCTGAAGGAGGATCATGTCTTTAAGGAGGCTGGTACCGTGACCCTGGGGCATCTCATGCGTGCGTTCAGTCCACAGTCCATTCCACCGTCTGCCAGGAGGGACAGTGGAGTCAAAGGTCAGACGTCTGTATACTCCCTCCCACTATTGTGCACCATTGTATACTCCCTCCCACTATTGTGCACCATTGTATACTCCCTCCCACTATTGTGCACCATTGTATACTCCCTCCCACTATTGTGCACCATTGTATACTCCCTCCCACCCTGCTGCAGGTTACAAGCAATATGTTCCCATCTCTACTTCACTGAGAGATGAGATATTCCTCCATGCTACACAGCCAGAGATGTTCTATACCCTGGTGATGGAGCTACAGGTATGGCCCGGGGAGGAGGGCTTGTGCCCCCCCCCCCCCCCCCTTCACCTTTTATGGATATTAATAGCTTCCCTTCATCTCCCCCTCCCCCTCCTGTTCCTCCCCCTCCATGGCCCCTCCCCCTCCTGTTCCTCCCCACCATGGCCCCTCCCCCTCCTGTTCCTCCCCACCATGGCCCCCCCCCCTCCTGCTCCTCCCCCTCCATGGCCCCTCCCCCTCCATGGCCCATCCCCCTTCATGGCCCCTCCCCCTCCTGTTCCTCCCCTCCATGGCCCCTCCATTTTCTCATTTGGTAGAACAATTCATTTGACGTGAGCAGTGAGAAGAACGTCAATGGAGACCTGCTGATACATGTGGCGGTCAGACAGGGTCTGGTGTCCCTCCCACTCCTCTTCCTCCTGGTACACACCTACAAGGCCAACATTGACTCCCGTAACACCAAAGGGCTAACACCTCTCTGCTTGGCCGCACAGCTGGGAGATGAGAACTTGATAGAGGTCTGGGGACCCATGTTGTCACGGCAACTTTTGTGGGATAGTGTGGCGATGTGTGTGGTGATGTATGTGGTGATGTGTGTGTGATGTTAACACTAGATACCACCACATATAAGGAGTACTACCTAATGGATTGGGATTCTTCTGGTTTGTGTGGGAACAAAGTGATGAAAGCAGGGGGTGTGCTTTTAAAAAAACACCAAGCTTGTGACTGAATGGGAGTAATGAACACAGCATTACAATGTGCAGTTTGAATAGGTCTGTTCCCTTTTCAGCCTGTAAACCTTGTCTTCTGTTTCATTCTTCCTCTTCAGTCAGTAAACCTTGTCTTCTGTTTCATTCTCCCTTTTCAGTCAGTAAACCTTGTCTTCTGTTTCATTCTCCCTTTTCAGTCAGTAAACCTTGTCTTCTGTTTCATTCTTCCTCTTCAGTCAGTAAACCTTGTCTTCTGTTTCATTCTTCCTTTTCAGTCAGTAAACCTTGTCTTCTGTTTCATTCTCCCTTTTCAGTCAGTAAACCTTGTCTTCTGTTTCATTCTTCCTCTTCAGTCAGTAAACCTTGTCTTCTGTTTCATTCTCCCTTTTCAGTCAGTAAACCTTGTCTTCTGTTTCATTCTTCCTTTTCAGTCAGTAAACCTTGTCTTCTGTTTCATTCTCCCTTTTCAGTCAGTAAACCTTGTCTTCTGTTTCATTCTTCCTCTTCAGTCAGTAAACCTTGTCAGTAAACCTTGTCTTCTGTTTCATTCTTCCTCTTCAGTCAGTAAACCTTGTCTTCTGTTTTATTCTCCCTTTTCAGTCAGTAAACCTTGTCTTGGTACACTTTGAGATCGTTTATGTTATGTTGAGTGCATCATTCTGGGATGGCGCAGGATGATGTAATGTGATGGACAGTGCCGTATGCTGTCATTAGAGGTTTCTGCATGTCATGTGACAATGTCATGTGATCGGTTTGAACTGCAAATGTTATATGAAATAGCTGATCATGTGTGTGTGTGTGTGTGTGTGTGTGTGTGTGTCTGTCATAACTACCCCCATATGCTCCGCCCACATGCTAGTGGGTGTATTGACCACCTCACACTGACCACACCTACCTCACTCCCCACCTCAGGTGATGGTGTGTGTGTTTGGTGCAGATGTTAATGCCTGTGATGTTGAACAGTTGAGGACACCTCTCCACTTTGCAGCAAAGCACAACCATCCTGGTGTCATCAGGTAAGGGGTAGCCATCTTGGTGTCATCAGGTAAGGGGTAGTCATCTTGGTGTCATCAGGTAAGGGGTAGCCATCCTGGTGTCATCAGGTAAGGGGTAGCCATCTTGGTGTCATCGGGTAAGGGGTAGTCATCTTGGTGTCATCAGGTAAGGGGTAGTCATCCTGGTGTCATCGGGTAAGGGGTAGCCATCTTGGTGTCATCAGGTAAGGGGTAGCCATCTTGGTGTCATCAGGTAAGGGGTAGTCATCTTGGTGTCATCAGGTAAGGGGTAGCCATCCTGGTGTCATCAGGTAAGGGGTAGCCATCTTGGTGTCATCGGGTAAGGGGTAGTCATCTTGGTGTCATCAGGTAAGGGGTAGTCATCCTGGTGTCATCGGGTAAGGGGTAGCCATCTTGGTGTCATCAGGTAAGGGGTAGCCATCTTGGTGTCATCAGGTAAGGGGTAGCCATCTTGGTGTCATCAGGTAAGGGGTAGCCATCTTGGTGTCATCAGGTAAGGGGTAGCCATCTTGGTGTCATCAGGTAAGGGGTAGCCATCTTGGTGTCATCGGGTAAGGGGTAGCCATCCTGGTGTCATCGGGTAAGGGGTAGTCATCCTGGTGTCATCGGGTAAGGGGTAGTCATCCTGGTGTCATCGGGTAAGGGGTAGCCATCTTGGTGTCATCAGGTAAGGGGTAGCCATCTTGGTGTCATCAGGTAAGGGGTAGCCATCTTGGTGTCATCGGGTAAGGGGTAGCCATCTTGGTGTCATCAGGTAAGGGGTAGCCATCTTGGTGTCATCAGGTAAGGGGTAGCCATCTTGGTGTCATCAGGTAAGGGGTAGCCATCTTGGTGTCATCAGGTAAGGGGTAGCCATCTTGGTGTCATCGGGTAAGGGGTAGCCATCCTGGTGTCATCAGGTAAGGGGTAGCCATCTTGGTGTCATCAGGTAAGGGGTAGCCATCTTGGTGTCATCGGGTAAGGGGTAGCCATCTTGGTGTCATCAGGTAAGGGGTAGCCATCTTGGTGTCATCAGGTAAGGGGTAACCATCTTGGTGTCATCAGGTAAGGGGTAACCATCTTGGTGTCATCAGGTAAGGGGTAGCCATCCTGGTGTCATCAGGTAAGGGGTAGCCATCTTGGTGTCATCAGGTAAGGGGTAACCATCTTGGTTTCATCAGGTAAGGGGTAGCCATCTTGGTGTCATCAGGTAAGGGGTAGCCATCTTGGTGTCATTGGGTAAGGGGTAGCCATCTTGGTGTCATCAGGTAAGGGGTAGCCATCCTGGTGTCATCAGGTAAGGGGTAGCCATCCTGGTGTCATCAGGTAAGGGGTAGCCATCTTGGTGTCATCGGGTAAGGGGTAGTCATCTTGGTGTCATCAGGTAAGGGGTAGTCATCCTGGTGTCATCGGGTAAGGGGTAGCCATCTTGGTGTCATCAGGTAAGGGGTAGCCATCTTGGTGTCATCAGGTAAGGGGTAGTCATCTTGGTGTCATCAGGTAAGGGGTAGCCATCCTGGTGTCATCAGGTAAGGGGTAGCCATCTTGGTGTCATCGGGTAAGGGGTAGTCATCTTGGTGTCATCAGGTAAGGGGTAGTCATCCTGGTGTCATCGGGTAAGGGGTAGCCATCTTGGTGTCATCAGGTAAGGGGTAGCCATCTTGGTGTCATCAGGTAAGGGGTAGCCATCTTGGTGTCATCGGGTAAGGGGTAGCCATCTTGGTGTCATCAGGTAAGGGGTAGCCATCTTGGTGTCATCAGGTAAGGGGTAGCCATCTTGGTGTCATCAGGTAAGGGGTAGCCATCTTGGTGTCATCGGGTAAGGGGTAGCCATCTTGGTGTCATCAGGTAAGGGGTAGCCATCTTGGTGTCATCAGGTAAGGGGTAGCCATCTTGGTGTCATCAGGTAAGGGGTAGCCATCTTGGTGTCATCAGGTAAGGGGTAGCCATCTTGGTGTCATCGGGTAAGGGGTAGCCATCCTGGTGTCATCAGGTAAGGGGTAGCCATCTTGGTGTCATCAGGTAAGGGGTAGCCATCTTGGTGTCATCGGGTAAGGGGTAGCCATCTTGGTGTCATCAGGTAAGGGGTAGCCATCTTGGTGTCATCAGGTAAGGGGTAACCATCTTGGTGTCATCAGGTAAGGGGTAACCATCTTGGTGTCATCAGGTAAGGGGTAGCCATCCTGGTGTCATCAGGTAAGGGGTAGCCATCTTGGTGTCATCAGGTAAGGGGTAACCATCTTGGTTTCATCAGGTAAGGGGTAGCCATCTTGGTGTCATCAGGTAAGGGGTAGCCATCTTGGTGTCATTGGGTAAGGGGTAGCCATCTTGGTGTCATCAGGTAAGGGGTAGCCATCCTGGTGTCATCAGGTAAGGGGTAGCCATCTTGGTGTCATCAGGTAAGGGGTAGCCATCTTGGTGTCATCAGGTAAGGGGTAGCCATCCTGGTGTCATCGGGTAAGGGGTAGCCATCTTGGTGTCATCGGGTAAGGGGTAGCCATCTTGGTGTCATCAGGTAAGGGGTAACCATCTTGGTGTCATCAGGTAAGGGGTAACCATCTTGGTGTCATCAGGTAAGGGGTAACCATCGTGGTGTCATCAGGTAAGGGGTAACCATCCTGGTGTCATCGGGTAAGGGGTAACCATCTTGGTGTCATCAGGTAAGGGGTAGCCATCTTGGTGTCATCAGGTAAGGGGTAGCCATCCTGGTGTCATCAGGTAAGGGGTAGCCATCCTGGTGTCATCAGGTAAGGGGTAGCCATCTTGGTGTCATCGGGTAAGGGGTAACCATCCTGGTGTCATCAGGTAAGGGGTAACCATCTTGGTGTCATCAGGTAAGGGGTAACCATCTTGGAGCTATGCTACAACATGGGGGAGGGGGGGTAGCATTGGTAGAGGAGACCTTGGGAGGAAGTACTGTGTCAAACCAGGTGCTAAATATGCTCCTCCCCCTCCCCTCCTCCCCCTCCCTAGTGCACTACTCCGCAGGGGTGCAGACAGTGGTTGTGAGGACAGGTTCCAACTTGACCCCCTCATCGTGGCCAGGAAGCACCAGATGTTGGAGTGTGCCCAGGTGCTTGATAACCACCGCACTGATAGGGCCAGAAGACTGTCAGAAGAGGCCAAGAATGTACGGTGTGCACTATTTGGAGAGGCATGATTTATCTTTGTCTTCTCCATCCCCTCTCCCCTTTCCCTCTCCCTCCTCTCTCCGGAGACCCTCCCTCCCCAATCCACCCCTGCCTTATTTCTCTCCTACTTCACTTTCCCTTCCTTTCTACCTCCTCCATTCCTTTCCTCCTCCCCATTCCTTTCCTCCCCCCTTCCTTTCCTCCTCCCCATTCCTTTCCTCTTCCCCCTTCCTTTCCTCCTCCCCATTCCTTTCCTCTTCCCCCTTCCTTTCCTCCTCCCCATTCCTTTCCTCTTCCCCCTTCTTTCCCTCTCCAGGGCACACTCAATGTATACCATCTCAACATCTCAGATCTGTGTATGGTCAACAGTGATGGTATGACCCTCCTCATGGTGGCAGTGACCCATAACCAGGTGGACCTGGTCAGGCAGCTCATAGCTAGGTCACCATGTCCTCTTAACTACAAGCAGATCAAGGTCAGTTACCTTGGCAATCATATACCCTCCCACCATTGGATGGGTAAAGGGGTGGGGCACCTGCACATGTTACCGTGGCGACATGTGTTGCAAACATGACCATATATGGCTACTGTTTGTCGTCAGATATTTGACCTCAGTAACAGCATAGGAGCAGCTCAGCTAGCTGGGGGCAGTGAACACACCTTCAAGACAGCCGTGTGCATAGCTGCAGAGATGGGACATACCGAGTGTCTGACTGCCATCATCAGGTATGACCACCTCCCCCTGTCATGTGACCTTCCTGTCATGTGACCTTCCTGTCATGTGACCTCTATCCTTCCTGTACATCGTGACATGATGGTATATATTTATTTAGGGCATAATTGAATTGTTTGTGAAAACGACCTTTGTACATGTGCTCCATTCAACACACTGGCTACAATATGTCGTATGATGTCAATCTCCCTCCTCCCCCTCCCCCACTCCCTCCTCCCCAGTGCTGGAGCCCACCCCTCCATCAGAGACAACCAGTGTTGGTTACCTCTCCACTACGCTGTGTGGAATGGACATGTGGAGTGTGTGGAGGCTATCCTCAACTGCCCCACCCCCAAGCTGGGATTGGTCGGTCTTCAGGCGGCCATCGGCCTAGCTGAGAACAGCCGTAATGACAGGATTCTGGCCATCTTGAGGGAAGCCTTTGAGAAGAGACAGAAGACGATAGTGCAGCCATTGCTGTTTGACACAGCCATGAGGGGGTCAAAGGACAGACTGATGGAAGTGTTGGAGAGCGGAGATAATGTGAACCCAGTGGTAAGGTGTCATGTGACAGGTCATGTGATCCAGTGGATGCGATTGCACTACATGGTTCACCATTGAAGCATGGGAGTATGCAAGTATGGGAGTATGGGGTATGGGAGCATAGGGTATGGGAATATGGGGTATGGGAGCATAAGGTATGGGAATATGGGGTATGGGAGCATACATGTAGGAGTACGGGAGTATGGGGGTATGAGAGCATGGGTATGGGAGTACGGGGATGATCCTACCTGCATAGTGGTTAGTTATTTTCTAACAAACGTTGGGGTCATTTAGAAAAAAGCTGACCAGTACCATGTGCTTTAATATCTGGTGTGGCCTGGTTTAACAAACATCTGTGATGTAACATAAGTTGGCCTTCTGCTTATAACCACTCTGGAGGTTTGTAAACCACCCTGGACACTAAAAACTTGTCCACAGTACCATCACAGCTGACAGCATGAGGTAGTCGTGTGAGGTGGTCACATGATTGTCATGGGGTGGTCGCATGATTGTCATGAGGTGGTCACATGATTGTCATGAGGTGGTCACATGATTGCCATGGGGTGGTCACATGATTGTCATGGGGTGGTCACATGATTGTCACGGGGTGGTCACATGATCATGTACTGCTGCGAGAGGTGATATTCATCTGCATGTAGTTTGCTCCATATATATCCTTCACTTTCAGAATAGGAATGGAGACTGGCCTCTTCTACTGGCAGCTGGGCTGGGTCACTTGGAAGTTGTCAAGTTGCTTCATCAGGTGGGTGTGGCTCATTGTTGCCATGGCACTAGCCAACGACAAAGTTTCCTCCACAGTATGGGGGTGCGGTCATTGCCCATGAAGGGTCTCTGACCACACCCCTTCACCAGGCATCACGAGGCGGTCACCTGGAGGTGGTGAGGTAATGGACTGGGGAGGAGGACGCAAGGCGGGGGTGGAGAGTTGGGAGGTGCTAATGGTTGTCATTGCCATGGTGTCAGTGGTTGTCATGGTTCCCTAGGTACCTCTTGGCCCTTACTGATGGAGATTCCAATGAACGTCTGGTTGATGTTGACGCTCGTACACCCTCAGGGGCCACACCCCTTCAACTGGCCGCCTCCAATGGCCATGGGGAGGTCGTTAGGTGATGTCATGGGATGGGATGGGCACCTGTGTACTTTGTTATGGTGACAAACTGTTTCTATGTTGCTATGGAAACACTGTACCATGTTTATCCTTCCTTCCCCAGACTGCTCCTTGAGGTGGGTGCCAGTACCACTGTCCCGGGAAGTGATGGCCTCTTTGTGCACTGCCTGGAGTACAGTGGAGTGCAGCATCTCTTGGAGACCACACGTAAGGGCCACCTCAAAGACCTGGTCAGAGCTCTCAGGGTTAAGAAGGCACTGAGCGAGTTCAAGAGGGTGTGGAAGGTTAGTTAACCCCTTAGTGCCTGATAGGATAGTTAACCCCTTAGTGCATGGAAGGATAGTTAACCCCTTAGTGCATGGGGGGATAGTTAACCCCTTAGTGCATGGTAGGATAGTTAACCCCTTAGTGCATGGAAGGATAGTTAACCCCTTAGTGCATGGGAGGATAGTTAACCCCTTAGTGCATGGGAGGATAGTTAGCCTCTTAGTGCTTTCAGAGCTGATAGTTAACTTCTTTGTCAAGTGCCTGGGTAGTTAACCACTTAAGTACTTGGGAGGATATTTAACCCCTTAGTGCTTGGGAGGATATTTAACCCCTTAGTGCTTAGGCAGATAGTTAACCCTTAGTGCCTTCACTGTGAAGAGCAAAATCTTGTATCACAAATTATGGTTAAATATATTGGTAACCATGAAAACTTTATACAGGGTCCTTGTGACTTTAACCTCTTCCTGGCCTCTGGTGAGAGTCTGCTAATGTTGGCCAGTCAGATGAAGAGCTCAGATGTCCTCACCTTTATGGTACAGGAGCTCAAGAAAGCTAAACATGACATCATCATCAACTCGTTTCCAAGGTAACGTGGAGGGTGTGATCATTCTGTGGGCATTGGTGTTTCCTAGAAGGTCATGGGGCTTAGGGGGAGTGGCTTAGGGGGAGTGGCTTAGGGGGAGGGGATAGCAATCCATAAATCTCATCAGGACTGTAAAATGACAACACGTTACCCAGTGCCAATGGCCTGGGCACCCAACTGGACACCACTGGTGATGACCCCAACAGCAGTCTGGGGACCAGAAGTATGTCTGGCCTTGATACATCAGACATTGACCCCACTGGTAGCTTGAGCAGTCTGGGCACCCTACATCAGTCAGACTATACCGGCAGTATGACCAGTCTTGATGATACCCTTCAGAATGATGATGGCCTGGGGACCAGAAATGATGACCTCATGGGGTCCATCACTTCCTTGGATTCCGTCCTGGATACGAGGCCACGCCTTAGCCCCATACAGAGCATCATGGAAGACACCGAGGGAGATGAGCCTCACATCACAGTGCAAGCCAGTGAGTGGGTGTGGTCAGTGTAGGTGTGGGTGTGGTCAGTGTAGGTGTGGGTGAGTGTAGGTATGCTATGTGCTGTCTAGAATTGCCCTAATGAGGGTGAGGTGAGGGTATTATCTCACCTCACGGGATGAGGGTGAGGTGAGGGTATTATCTCACCTCACGGGATGCTTATCTGGGGTAGCTACACATAGACACAGTGCCATGAAGCCACACCTATTTTTGCCCCACCCTTGGAACATCCTACTAAAAGTTTAAATTCATGTTACTTGCCCAGTAGTAATAATTTAATAGTGAAGGGCGTGGCTTTACAATGAAGGGCGTGGCTTTCATTGTCCACCTGACTTTCATCCTCCCCATCCAGCTCTCCTGAGGTACCAGTCCCCCAGGGATGGGCACACAGCCCTCCACAAGGCCATCACGGCCAACAGATGTGAAAATGCTCATGTCTTGATGTCAGCGGACCCCCGGGGGGTGAATATTCAAGACAGGGAGGGGAACACTCCCCTCCACCTCGCCTGTCTGCTGGGGCATAAGCGTTGCCTCAGGGTATTGCTGGTATGTGGGTATCGGTGTGGGCGGTGCCCCTCTGATGAGACCACACCCCTCGTTCACAGAGCTTCCCATCCGTAAACTGTAACATAATGAATGGAGAACAGAAGCTACCAGATCAGTGCACTGGTACCAAGTCTTTCCATAGGAAGGTATGTGTGTGTGTGTGTGTGTGTGTGTGTGTGTGTGTGTGTGTGTGTGTGTGTTGTGTGTGTTGTGTGTATGTGTTGTGTGTGGTGTTATATGTGAATTTAATGGTACATGATGTCATGTGATGTCACGTGACCATGTGTTCCATCATGTGATGTCACATGACCATGTGTTTTGTATGTCATGTGACCATGTGTTCCATCATGTGATGTGACTATGTGTTCTGTCATGTGATGCCATGTGACCATATGTTCCATCATGTGACCATATTTTCCTTTAGCTTGATGAGTACAGAAAAACTCATCAGGACGAGAGGTATTCCAGGTGTGATGTCATGTGATGATCACGTGAGATATAACACGTCTCCACAGCATTTCAATGGGTTCAGCGCCTCGAACATCTTCTCCAGTGGTACGTAAGCCACGCCCACAAGCACCCTCCTCCCCAGGACCCCCATCTCACCCATTCTCGATGGATGCTTTGGAAGATGAGATCAGGAAGTTGAGGGCAGAAATCATTAAAGGTATGTCACTATGGCAACATGATGTGGACACCTGATCATGCCCACTTGTTCCATAATACATGTAGATAATCCTGACCCACTGTTTTCAATGGTCACCCTTGACAATGAAATACAAAATCTGAAAGAAGAATTGGCAAGAAAGAGGAACAAAGGTATACCATATATGGGCATTGGAGCACCATATATGGGCATGTTGTGCACCATATATGGGCATGTAGTTCCATTTATGGGCATGTAGTGTTTCCAAACATGGTTTCCCCTCCCCCAGGCACGGTCCCTGTGCTGACCGTACTGGACAGGGAGGTAGCAGTACTGAAGGACACCCTTGGAAGGGGAGGAGGAGGTGGGTACCCTCATCCCCAGGCCTAACCACTAGTCTCCAGCACACCCACAGGTTCAGAACAGCTGCCAGACCAGTTAAGGCTTGACCAGGAGCTGAGGAGGTTAAGGATAGAACTGCAAGGAGAGCGCAGACGTAAGTAGGTGTGGCAAGAGGCGGAGCCAGTATGAACTTCGTCCTCCCCATGCCTATCTTAGCTCCACATCAGAACTTTGTAGCAGAGATAGACCAGGAGATTAAAAAGCTACAGGAAGACCTCAGTAGGCGGAGGAACACCATCACCTAGGAGACCAACAGGAGCACAGATGCCTGCAGTTTTTTTAAACTTTCAATTTCTATTGTGTGGTTCAGTGATGTGCAATTTAACAGTTCAATGTTGCTATGGTACATAAAAACGTTTGTGGGTGTAACTATGGAAACAACACACCGGATAGCTAAGCAGAGGGCGTGCCCTATGCAAGACCCAAAAAGGGGCAGCACCCTCCAGATGACTGAATAAGGTATTAGAAGTTAGTATGATTGTATCAGGTCATACATCATAGTCTGCATGCTATCAAATAGTCAATTAACCAGATGATGTCACTGGTCATCAAACCCAGGAATGGGGAACTTATCAGCCCAGGCCTCCACCCTGGTCCTCAGGTCATCTATGGCCTTCTTGGTACCCTCATCGCTGAGAAGGAAGTCCTTGAATATCTTCAGACCAGCAGTGGGCGTGGCCGCAGTTCTCACCATGGCTTCACAGCCCTTCTGTGCTGCTATGGTGATGGCCACACCCTCCTCTATAAATGCAGCGACCTGTTCAATGTCTGCCTCCTTCATACCTCGGGAGGTGAGGGCAGGAGTGCCTGGGGAGGAGGAGGTAGGCGTGGTCAAAAGGATGGGCTTGCTAATGCACAATTTTAACGTTACCACACACCCATGTGGCCTCACCCACCCACGTGACCACACCCACGTGACCACACTCCACGTGGCCTCACCCACCCACGTGACCACACCTCCACATGACCTCACCTAGCCGCACACCAGCTGGGAACACAGCGCTCTGGTCCCCAGGACACGTGTTCTTGTTGGCAGTAATGGCCGCCAGCTCCAGTACCCTCTCCACGTGTGCCCCGTCTGTCCCCCTAGGTCTGAGGTCCAGGAGACAGAGGTGCGTGTCTGTCCCTCCCGTGACGATGGTGTTCCCATGGCGATCAATGAGAGCACTGGCCAGTGTCTTGGCATTGGCAGCAACCTGACGTTGGTACTCTTTGAACTCGAGGGAAGTGGCCTGGGAAAGAGTAAAGTGTGCGGTTCAACATCCACACACCATTCATGTATCTGTTGGCTCTCTCCTCTCATCTATATGTGCACCAAGAGGCATGCAGTTACTATGTGGTTGGAAACACACAGTAGCTAGGGGTGTGGTCAGGTTTGGGGTGTGGTTTGGCATAATACCTATTGACTGTTAGGTCTTTAAAGTAACCACCACCACCACCTGTCAGGACTAGCCAGACATGTCCCTTAAAGCACACAATAGTGGCCTGCTTTACAACCCCCGCCCCCCCCCCACCCACCCCTTCCTTCCTCTTGGCTAGGACTTTCAATACATGTCTGATGTAAGTGCCAACCTCCACACACCGTGAACCATAAACAGATGGAACATGTATGCCACAATGACTGTGTACATCCCTCTGCAATGGCCACACCTCCACCACAATAACATGAAGCTACTCTTCTATCCATTTGCATCTCAATGGCCCCGCCCACCTGTTTCATTGCCACGGCGATGCCTGCAATGGCATTCATGTGTGGCCCGCCTTGAAGGCCCGGGAAAACTGCTCCATTGATCTTCTTCTCAAGGTCGTAGGTCACCTCCTTCCCCTGGGGGGTCACTGATTTGACCCCCTTGCGATAGAAGATGACCGCGCCCCTTGGACCACGAAGTGTCTTGTGAGTGGTGGTGGTGACCACATCACAGAACTCAAAGGGACTAGGGATGACCTGTGTGAGTGCATGTGTATGTTTGTATGTGTGAGTGTGTGTGTAACATCACAAGATAAGTGTCTGTAATGGTGAGGGTGCCCAGACCATCACCTCGGCCGCTATCAGCCCACTGATGTGAGCTATGTCTGCCATCAAGTAGGCTCCATTCTCATCGGCTATCTGGGAGGGAAGGAGATCACGTGACATCACATGACCTTGATGCCACACCCACGGCCTCACCTTCTTCATCCTCCCGTAGTCTATCAGACGTGAGTATGCGCTGGTACCAGCTATGATCAGCCGAGGATGGTATCCCTTGGCCAGCTGCTGTAGACCATCGTAGTCTATGAGGCAGGTCTTGGGCTGGTGGTGGGAGGGACTAAATGGTTAACTAACTACACAGCGGGATGGCTCACATCGACATGGTAGGGGAGGGACTCAAAGAATATGGAGGTGGCCGAGATCCTCTTTTGAGCAGTCATGAAGCCGTGAGTGAGGCTGGGGAGGAGGAGGGGGTCACATGAGGTCACCACCCTCCCCTCGTGGGGTGCACTTACTGTCCCCCATCAGGGAGGTCCAGTCCCATTATCCTGTCGTGAGGGTTTAGCAGGCCTGTGTAGACCGCAAAGTTTCCGGGAGAGCCTGGGGAGGAGGCACAACAAAACAAGATGTGATGGTGCCAAGGTGCGACGGTGTCAAGGTGTGATGGTGCCAATGTGTGGTGTCAAAAGATTGATGGTGTCAAGATGTATTGTCATGAATGCCCTCACCCCTCCTCCCCCCTCCCCTATCCCCCTGGTTACCAGAATATGGTTGGACGTTGACCCCCCACTTCTTGGGGTCCAGTCTGAAGGCTTCCAGAGCTCTCTGCTGAGCCAACCTCTCCACCTTATCGATGACCTCATTGCCACCATAGTAACGGGCTCCGGGGTAACCCTCAGCATACTTGTTCTGTAGACATGACCCAAGGCATTCCAGTACTGCACGACTGGTGAAGTTCTGGGAGGGAGGGAGTGAGGGAGTGAGGGCCGTGGGGTAGTCGGTAGAGGGGGAGGGTGGTGTGTAAGAACGAGAGGACAGAGACGTGATGGGAGGGAGCCAGGTTGAAGAGGACATGTGTAAACAGCGTTAAGGCGATAATGACGCCTCCCGCCCATTCTGTTACCTCGGAGGCAATCAGCTCCAACCCGCTCCTCTGGCGCCTTTTCTCCTCTCTCAGCAACTCGCTTATTACCGGGTCATCTTCTGATAATGGTTCCGTTCCAGTCCACTTAGCCATCGTGCGAGGGGTAGTGAGGGGAGCGGAGAGCAAACGAACAATAGGTCGCCTTAGTGAGGTCGCGGTAGCCTGCGCAAAGCGAAGTATTCAAAAAAAGGTGCGCGCGAATTTAGCACTTGCGCCCGCCTCAAAAAATGTTCTAACAACGCTCACCAAACGGGTCCACTGACTAAGTGCCACGTGCGACATTTGTGAAGATCCGGGAGATAAACAGAGTGCCTCTTTTAGCGCTGCGCCCACCACGCCCCTCCCTTATGTAATCAGCGGTGGCATTATGTGTAATAAACAAAGAGACACTTGTGTGCCTTGGGCATTAGAGATCTACATAACATCCTTTCCAAAGGTATATTAGCTAATTAGTTTCGTACCCAGGCCGGCCCTCTAACCCCCAGCTGCAAACGAGAAGCACATCCGCAGCTGGGCACGAGACATCCTAGCCACATATGACATCATTTATTGAAAATTCAATCAGACTGGCGGCGCCCTTTCCAGATACAAGTGCAGGTATGTCACTGTATATGAGTCAGCTGTATTTACGGTATGCTGTATCGATGTAAGCAACAGCGCTGGTGCCAAGGTTACTAAATGACTTTGTCCACTTGGGCCAAAGTTGTTACGTTGATTTAAATGCCCACAAGTCCATACGTAGGCTACGTGTTTAGCGTGGTAGCGAGGGTGGTAGGCCTTGCGAATTAAAGACTGATAATGCTAGTAACGGAATCCCTAGTAACAACGATCACTTTCCAGACTGTCCAGCACTCCAGTCCTCAGACGCCAGTACCAGAGATAATACCCAAGTCCAGTACCAGTCCCCACTACCAAGTCCCTAGTCCCAATACCCCAGTCCTCGCCGGTTCCCAGTCCTCAGTACCCCAGTACCCCAGTCCCCAGTCCTCAGTTCACAGTGGCTTGTGGAGTTCAAGCAGTACATTAACTTTAGCTTACATTGTTGTAACAGTGTAGACACGTAGGAAAGGGGCGGGGCTGTAAGGTTATATTGTAGCCGCGCCCCCTTATCATTCGAGCGTAATGTATGTACTTGTGCTATACTCCAAAGGTGCAAAAATGAAACCAAAAATGTAGCCCATGTGTGTTTTTAAAAAAAGTGAACATGATGTGAACATGATGTGAACATGATGTGAACATGATGTGAACATGATGTGAACATGATGTGAACATGATGTTAACATGATGTGAACATGATGGGGTAGTAGTGATAAAAGGGTTCAATGTTGCACTGTATGCATCAGTTCACTGTCAAGCTATCCGGCCGAGGGAATATGTATGTCAGTAATGCAGCCATCCCATCATTGCTTTTGGTCCTGTTTATAGTTGATCATGGAGTGCAGTGGGGAAGACATGTGCACAGCAGCGGGGTATGACTTTGATTGGAGGCTTGTGGGCAGTAGGCTTCTCAGTGATCAGGCTATAAGGGCCATTGATAAGGGCTCTGGTAGTGAAGGAGAGAAGAGAAAAGAGATGTTATTGGAGTGGAAGAGGTCCAGAGCACGTGACGGTACCTACAGTGCATTAGTTAAGGTACTGAGGGACTTGGAGAATAACACTACAGCTGAGCAAGTCGAAGAGTTGGAAAGGAAGGCTGCAACGCAAGGTGATCATAATACTGTATGCAGAAGTGTGCAGAAGTGTGCAGAGATGTGCAGATATGTGTGTACTATCTGACTCAGCAATGCGATGTTTGTAACATATCTAAGTGATCTTTCAATTTACCAGTTTCTACCCTCTAAAGCAGCCCCATTGGAGGTGAGTAGCTATGCAGAGTACCTGACAACCCTTTACAAGAGGACAGAAGAGGCAGGACCTAAAGAGGCAGGACCTAAAGAGGCAGGACCTAAAGAGGCAGGGCCTAAAGAGGCAGGACCTAAAGAGGCAGGACCTAAAGGGGCAGGACCTAAAGAGGCAGGACCTAAAGAGGCAGGAGGCCAGTGGCCACCTATCAAGTTTCAGTGCTACACCAACTTGTTTTCTGCTGAGAAGATGGAGGACCTGCCGAGGGAGAGGGGAGATTATTGCACCTTAATCATGATGCACTCTGAGATAGAAGAATTTAAGAATGTTAGAAAGGCCATTGCAGATTATGATCAGGTAGGTACCATGCATAGACATCCTGCATATACATATCTCCGTCACTATGGAGATGTACACATCTCTTTCGATATCAGTAAACATAAAGCCTTCTCTATCGTAGGTAGGCATGATAGGAGATGGTGAGAGGGCCAGGTGTATCATCGTGGAAGGGATTTCTGGTATAGGAAAATCAACGTTCAGCTGGCACCTTGGGGTTGGCTGGGCCCGTCAGGAGATCCTTCATGGCTACCATCTGGTTGTCCTCCTACGCTTCAGGGATGAGAGGGTGCAGCGTGCCAAGTGTGTGTCTGACCTCTTCTACCATCATGACCAAGCAACCCAGCAGTCTGTTGTCCAGTGGGTTACCTCACGTGAAGGAGATGGCGTGATGCTGGTTCTTGATGGCTATGATGAGCTGTCTTCCCATCTGCAGACGTCATCCATCTTTGCTGACATCATCAAAGGGGAGGTGCTTCCCAAGGCAACAGTGTTGGTGACCAGTCGACCTTCAGCTAACCAAAACCTCCATGAGCTGTGTCAGTCACAGAAGTGTCAGTTCATTGAGGTGATAGGCTTTGGCAAACAAGAGATCCAGCAGTACGTTGATGGGGCCCTTGGATACAACAAGGAGCTAAGGGACCAGCTCATGTCCTATCTTCAATGCCATCCACACGTCCATGGCTTAATGTATGTTCCCCTCAACTGTGCCATCATTGTAGAGATCTTCGTGAAAAACCAGATGAATAAAATGCAATCTCCCGAAACACACACAGATGTTTACCAAATGCTGATTAAATCTGTATTGAAGTGGTACGAGGAAAAGACCTTGAAGCCTTCAAATGCCGAGACCCATGAGAGTACAAGTACGTGTTCTGTCTTCATCCATGGTAGATAGCAAGCAATTGATACATTCATGGATGTGCATGTGTATTATAAGTACATATGTAAACATCTTGTTTGTAACTAAAACTGGTGCTCCCTCACCATTTGAGTGGCCTTTAATTATGCCATGTGGTGGTGGTGGTGGTGATGGTGGTGGTGGTGGTGGTGATGGTGGTGGTGGTAGCGGTGGTGGTGGTGGTGATGGTGGTGGTGATGATGGTGGTGGTGGTAGCGGTGGTGGTGGTGGTGATGGTGGTGGCGGTGGTGGTGGTGGCGGTGGGGTAGAGATGGTGGTGGTGGTGGTGGTGGTGGTGGTGATTGTGGTGGTTTAATATGTAATGTTTGCTCCTACATATGGTTCACAGATAAACTATCCGGTTTCCCTTGGCTTGCTGGTCTGTCAGATGGCACTGTATCCCAACTGCTGGTACTGGCCAAGCTAGCATATGACGGCACCAATGATGATCGGCTGATATTTAATGATCTGGGGGGTACAATGGAGACACTAGGTATGATGTAACCATGACAACACATAAGAAGATACAACTATGTTGCATGCCATTACATGCATGTAAAACATGTAGTCCTTGATGTACCATATTGATTTACCATTGATGTACCATTGATTTACCATTGATGTACCATATTGATGTACCATTGACGTACCATTGATGTATCATTGATGTACCATTGACGTACCATTGATGTATCATTGATGTACCATTGATGTACCATTGATTTACCATTGATGTACCATATTGATGTACCATTGACGTACCATTGATGTATCATTGATGTACCGTTGATGTATATTTGCAGGCCTGCTCCAAGAGGTCCCAGAACTGCACTCTGAGAGTTCTGGTTCATCCTCATGCCACTTCATCCACAAGACAGTGCAGGAGTTCATGGCAGCCTTGCATGTGTCATCACTGCCACCCAGCGAGAGGGCCAAGTTTCTAATGACGTACTCCATTGGTAAGAGCAACATGACAATGGTTGGGAGGTTTGTGGCTGGTCTAACCAAGCTTCAGTCACAAGAAGATGTAGAATGTGTCATAGAATGCCATAAGGAAGGTGGAAGAGTTCTGATAGAAACCCTCCATTGGTTGTTTGAGGCACATGACCCTGACCTTGTACTGAAGTGTATGGAGGACAGGCAGTGGGACATGAGATTGAATGAAGAGCCACTCGATCCATTTGACTGCTATGTTCTTGGGTACTGCTTTGCCGCAAGCAGGCAACCACGAAATTTTAGAGTGTTCAACTGCTCCATGAGGGGGGAGTGCATGAAGATGCTGACAGTGGTGGAGAGTGGAAGAGCCTTTGACTACATCAATATTATTGACTTCTATCGCAATTTCATGGGACACGAAGGAGCCATTGCCCTGGGTAAGCGTACGCGTACATGGTATGAAGTGCCAGTAGGTGATCCGGGGGGGGGGGGGGGGGGGGGGGGGGCACTCATCCTTTTTTAACGATTCATTTATGGCATTGACAATACCATATATGGTGAAAAGAATCTTGTTTGTGCTCAAGTTGAATAATTTACATGACCGTTATCCACACATTCGACTATCCAAAGGAGGTGATTCAGCTGCATGGTGACTTAAATTCCTTGTTCTACTAGATATAATGCGAAAATAAGTCCACCTCACAGCTAAATCCTTTGGATAGCAGATAACTGGTATTGTAGTTGAATAATTATAATGAGTTCAATAATGATTACCTTACAAATTTTACTTGAAGTTAAGAAAAGCTTTTATTCTACAGGTGCAATATTAAGGGAGAACAAGGTTCTCACAACACTTCGCCTGAGGCTGTGTGGACTAGGTCCCAGCGGCCTATGTGAGGTGTTTGATGCTGTTAGGGTGAACACAACGTTGGCTAAACTTGATCTAACAGAGACTACATTTGATGATCAAAGCATAGCTAGTCTTGGTAAGTACAACCCCCCCCCACCCCCTGCCCACTGTGTTTTTGTGGTTTCCATAGTTATGTATGCCACTCCTATCTCCCTCATTCAATCTCACCCTCCCTCACCCCTTCCCACCATTAATTGCCTATAACCAGGTTAATGCACGTTGTCCATGCATAGCTGTTCAATTTGCTCACGCATGCTCACCCACCTGGAAATGTTTCCCCATCTACACATCACCTGCAGTCAGTATGTTAATGTTTGCAAGCAAACCTCTAAGCTACCTCTAAGACCTCTAAGCTACCTCTAAGCTAACTCTAAGCTCTCTAAGACCTCTAAGCTACCTAAGACCTCTAAGACCTCTAAGCTACCTCAAAGACCTCTAAGCTACCTCTAAGACCTCTAAGCTACCTAAGACCTCTAAGGCCTCTAAGCTACCTAAGACCTCTAAGCTACCTCTAAGACCTCTAACCTACCTCTAAGACCTCTAAGCTACCTCTAAGCTACCTCTAAGCTACCTCTAAGCTACCTCTAAGCTACCTCTAAGCTACCTCTAAGCTACCTCTAAGCTACCTCTAACCTACCTCTAAGCTACCTCTAACCTACCTCTAAGACCTCTAAGCTACCTCTAAGCTACCTCTAAGCTACCTCTAAGCTACCTCTAAGCTACCTCTAACCTACCTCTAAGACCTCTAAGCTACCTCTAAGCTACCTCTAAGCTACCTCTAAGCTACCTCTAAGCTATGTGTTTATCCTCTGCCACCAAATGGTACATCTTCTCATCTTGAGGAGTGGTACCCCATTAATGAATTATGATTACAATTACTACCCAGGGACAATGTTACGAGAGAACAAAGTGCTCACAACACTAAGATTTTTCTACTGCTTGTTAAGTCCAATGCACCTTTGTGGAGTGTGCAATGCTGTGGAAGTGAACACGACAGTGACTGCACTTGACCTGTCAATCAACAAGTTTGATGACCGCAGTGTAGCCAATCTTGGTAATTTATAGAATAATTGATTGGTTCGTGGCCAGTGAGCTATGTTTCATTGTGCACTCTGTTGAAATAAACCAATCATGGTTGCAATTTATTATATTTTTAACTGCGTCTGTACTGATGTCATGGTATTTTCCCCTCCTACAGTACACCTACTCACCAACAACCGAACATTATTAGATTTGACATTGTGTTCTTGTGGCCTGGACGATGATGCAGTGTGTTCCCTGGCCAAGGGTGCAGAGCATTGTACACTGAAGAAACTCAACCTTAGTAGCAATGTCTTCACCAAGATTGGAGCCACTGCACTATATGATGCGATCAAGGACCATCCAACTCTTACCAAAGGGACCATAGCACTCACCCTGTAGTCATACGGGTTAAGTAATAAATTTTTGGCGCATATGTTGTTTCATTGTCAATTGGAATGTTCTTTGTACCTTCCCACTGTGAGGATTATATCATTGTGTTAAGACACGGTACAAAATTAAGGTTAAAGTATAATGGAACACAGTTAAATACCTTAATTTGATCACATTATTGGTTCTGTCATAGAGAAGTTACACATTGGTACTAAGCCAAATATTCATTTCATAGCAGTGCTCAACCGCTATGATATCTCTGAGTTTCTGTATTGAGCTGCGTGAAGTTTAAATAACCACTACCAAATTTAGCAAAGAATTTTTCCAAGTGCTGCTCCTATACATATGTGTATATACATGTAGAATACATGATGATCATGAGTGCATCTCATGTACGTCCATTTTCTCTTTGTGCACTCATACTGAAATGTGTGTAGGAAGGATACATGCATGGACATGTGGGTACTTCATAATCAAGGCTTTTTAATTGCATGCAAATGGACCTCAGATTTTTCTGGACAGCAAGCTACATCAATGACTACAGTGGTACAAAAAAAACACTTATGGGTTCAACCACCTGCTCACAAAAACAGAGAGCATCGACTGTTCAATGCCACCCCAAGTCAACCCTGCTGTTACTTGTACTAATCTGCAGCAGAGATAGATGGAGGGTGCATGGGGTAAGCTAATGAACCTCACGTCATGGATTGAATGAACCGATGAACTTCTGATTTATGGCGATTTTTTGTGTGATAATGCTGCAGCAGCTTTCTACCGTACATGGTTTACTCACATGAAATAGAAACATGTATTGAGCATTGCATTTTGTGAATATAATTGTTTGAACCGAGTTGTATTTATAAATTAATATTTGGTGGAATGTTCCGAAATAAGAGGGCTAATTATTCATTCGTCCCATTCCTAACGCATGAAGCCCATATATGTCCAATCTGAATGGATGAATAACTAATGGATGGTGTGCATGGGGAGCAGCCAATCAAATAGCTTAGATGTTTTCCACCATGAATATTGTATAGCACATCGTATAAACCTATATACCACCGCCGTGCCGTATACCATTGTAACCGGTGGTGGTGGTTTATATTTGGTTTTCGAAATGAACAAATTATCGTCCAAGGACTTTGTTGGCAATGCGTTAGCAGATCCAAAAAAGCTTTTTTTTGACAAGACTGTTGCTCTTCTGGCCTACACATGTATGGGGTTCATCGTACTTGATTCTTTTATTAATGTGCTGCCGTACGGGAATGGGATTGTCTCGTGCTTCCTTATCCCTACCAGCGGCGCTAGCTCATTCACTGTAGGACAGCAAGCCTACATCAATGACTACTGCAGCGATCAAGTACCAACTTGGACGTCCTTTCTACCCTTTGGGGTATTTGGTCAAGGGCTTCTGACTCTACTATTGCATCATTCTTGGTATTCAGCGATGGACTATTTAGCAAGAGCAAACAAAACAGCAGCTGACGGAACAACTAAGAATGACGCTCCCACGTACTGGCTATTCGTGCTATATCTGATTAAAAATGTTTTTCAAATGGCCTTCTCCATAGTAGTCCCGATTTGCCTATATGTGTACGAGTATCTAAGCGGAAAAAGATTACAAAAGCTGTTCGATTGTCGTATTGAAGTACCACAGCTGGAGTCTTATTGGACATCGAATGCTTCTATACCATGCAGTTTTAATTCTGTCGCCATCAATGGCGTATTTCTCAACTTTTACGGCATTATGATGCTATGTGTGGTTGTGGCTGCTTTTATTGGAATTCTAGACTTCTGGATAAGGCCCGATTTAAAAGACAACAAGTGTACCATACTACCGCCAACTGACAAAAACATTATCGAAAAATTCGAAGAGAAACAGCCTGGCAAGGAAGTTCCTGCACCCTCGTGACTTGACTTTATTTGTATGTTATAACTTGACCTAACAACTTGATTATGTCAGAGATAATGATAATATATAGAGGGATTGGCAACGCGTCACGTGAGCCATAGATATTTGCAATTTTATGTGTGCCATCCGACCTGCTGTGAATCACACGTACATCGAAGTGTGAAAGGGGTACGAAAATTCGCTGGCGTTTTGGAACAAAGATGGATAGGCACGTTTCACTGTAGTACGCAAGCAGGTTATTGTGTATGTGTATTTTAACAAGTTTTTCAGGATCGAGAGTTCTCCGCGTCATTTTATTTTTGTCCAAGTTAAGCGAAAATTTCCAATGTTGGGTGCGCTCTTTTTTGTGGGACAGTATCTAGTGAATCGACGGGTTGTTCTTTCTGAAATCCGTTACCCCAACTTAAAAATGGTTGTATTTTAGCGTGCCATTCTTGTTTTGCCAATAACGCGCTCAGAACCACCCGTATAACATATCGTGTATGCAAATCTTGTGGGACAGTGTAGTCATTGCTAAGCAAGCTAGTACTATAAAACCTATACTGGCTTGTAGCACATTCCTTACATTTTAGCGTCCAAGTATAGTGATGTGCACCACGCGTTTGGTTGACAACCTGCATTTTTTCGAAGGGAAGGTGAATTTATTCGCAAAAGAACGGCGAGCGCCCACAGCCTCGCGAGAATAGTCTGTTTCTTGATCGTTGAGTACTACCACTAGACTGCTCTATCCAGCTTTTATTACCGTTGACAAGAGTGTGTTGTTCCCTTCTTGAATGTGTATAAAAGTTTAGCATGCAACCACTACTGCTTAAAAGTCCAATTGGTTTCAAACGATCCTACTCTACTCCTCACACCCATCTCGAATGTAACCTTAAAATACCCCCTACACAATCCCATTTGTCATCTGTGGTGAGGGGATGGGATTTATTGTTGCTTGGAAGAGTGTGTGTGTGTGTGGGGGGGGGGGGGGGGGGGGTGGGACAAAGGGATTCAACAGGAGCAGTTGTGATGTAATGGAATGGGTTCAGGAGCTGGTGCACTGTGAAGGGGGGTCTGGATCAAGTGGAATTTGGATAATGCATAACTGCACAAAAGGAAAAACAGTCCTGTGACTCTCATCTTCCCTCCTCCCACTCTTTACTGTAACTATAAATACCGCCAAATTAGCAACCCCCCCCCCCCCCCCAACACCTTCACATGCCCAAACCCCACTTCTTTTACTGGAACAGGCCACTACATGTTAGTAAGGTTCACAGTGCACCAAGTTATGGTGGCTCTGTGTCAATGCAATTAGTGCTGCATGGTTGTGAAGCCTACAGGATATAAATATGACTTTTGTAACTTGTAAGTTAGCAAGGATTAAGCTAGTAAACCATATCACCCAAAGGTCAATGCCAATCCATTCCTATAGGATTATAGTTGATTGAGGAATAAAGCAAAACTGGTTGTCAGATCAGTGGACTTATGTCTAGCTTTTCATACTCAAAGTGCCTGTACAAGGCTGCATAGGGAACAGGAAATTTCTATGGATTCACGTGCGAATGGCACGCGTTAATTAGCGTTAAGTGAACTCGTTGCCAATCCCCCTATATATTATCTCTGATTATGTTATTTAGACTATACCAAAGGAATGTTTACTACATCACATCTACAGCTGCTAGTAATAAGTACATACGGCTTCACATATTTAACACATACGTTACTTATTATACACAAAAGGCACAAGCTAATAGCAGTTAGAAGGGTGGGAGCTCCCTGGCCAGGATGGCTCTGGCAATGGAACAAACCAGACATGTTCAACAACTGGTCATAAATCTTTGTCACCACTGATGACTTGGTGGAGGGCTGGTGAATGGCCAGGTGAGATGCCAGCCTGGAGAAGGTATCGTGCCCCAATTACCATACGTCTCCACTGCCAATGGAATGCAGGACCTGCCTAACTCTTGGCCATTGGAGTGGAGCTTGCCGACCTCTGCTGCAAGGGCTGTCGCACCAGCCTGGTGACAGGTGAAGTGGTGGTCAGGTCAAGCCGTCCCGACCAGCAATAAGGATGCCAGCAGGTCTGGTGTCTCTGAGGAGACATGACCTCTCTCCACACTCACACTCGATGTGGGCACGACTACAGAGGTCGAATATCTCATTCCATAGTTGATTATAGCATATGACCCCATCTCCCCCATGCCTGCAGGTCACAGCATGGTGACCAAGAGGATCAAGAGCTATCAGGGCAGAATGAGTACATGGAACTACTGGAAGTATCCAACCTCAGCCACCACCTAATGGCCATCTGGTACTCATTCAACTCAACATCTCCATATCTTGTTGGGGTCTTCCTCCCCTGCCAACAGAGCTTGCCTCCTGTCAGTGGCAGCTCCTCCTTTCTCCTGGCTATCAGTGGTCCCTTGTTGCATGGGCTTGCACCTTGGGTTTGGATCATTCCTGACAAGATCTTCTGGGGAATGGGAGAGTCCAGAGCGGAACTGACCATGATGGCACTGGAGATAGATAGACCTGGATGTTGAACACTGCAACTGCCTGTTGTAGTTCTATGTTATCAGCACTGACAAAGCCTGAGAATAACAGTGAGGCAATGATACTGCAGCAGCATGATAAGTGAGGGAGCAAAGGACTAGACCTCCAAATTTTGGTCCAAGCTGTGCCTGGCTCCAGACGTCATTGGTAACATTGATGGCTGAAAACATTGTGAAGCACTGCTTGATCTCATCAAAAGACCTCAGAGCATCTGATGCCAGACCCTTGCTATGTGGACCATCCTGCAGAAGCTACCACACATGCGCAATAGAGTAACTGCTACCTGGAGATCAACTGCCACTAGATCAGACAGTAGTTTCCTGGACTCTGCACACTTCCCAGCGATGAACTTGGAACAGTATATGTAATCTGAAATTAGAGCGCTACGCACGAGAGAGCCCCTCCCTTCAGGTGGGAATGATGTGTTACCCTTCCTGCTGAATAGCTACACTTGAGCAGGTTCACATGTAGGCCCACTGCAGGGTCTAACTCCTCCATTAGGTGCGAGGCACGGTGTATAGCTGAGCGGGTGCTAGCCAAGGCTCCGTCATTGAGTATGAAGTTATTAATAAGGGCCAAAGTTGCCCTCAGCTCACTGCCCTTCCTCTGGTAATGTGCTGCCTAGGTCCATTCACGTCTGGAGATGGGCTGTGGGGCTGGGTACCCCAATTCACAATCCCGCCATTTAGATGTTCTTGTCCCTAACTGGGACGTATTTATATTCCATTTGTTCCTTTCGTAATGTCTATACATAATAATCTCAAGAACGCTCTTATCGACATGCATGGTTTTTTGTTCAACGCGCAAAAACGTTCTGTTCTGTGATTAAGCCGTACATGTACTACAGCCAGTTCCTTGTGCACGGCTTCCAGCATTGTTAATGGCATTTCTCTCAATGATTATTATTCTGTGTGTGTGTGTGTGTGTGTGTGTGTGTGTGTGTGTGTGTGTGTGTGTGCTTATGTATGATTGTGTGTGTGTCGTAATATCAATGTTTGTATTAATCTGTTGTACTTTTTGTATGTTGTGTATATGATGACGTAACCATGTGTTTAGAAAAGAAGGCCTATGAGCGCGACAGTTGGTATATTGGTGCATTCAGCATGCAAGCTGTGCTGTAAAAGTACCCACTGGACCTTCACACCCTCCCCCCCCACCCCGGTCCCTCCATGTTGGGATGTACACACCACTATAGGCCACCCGTGGATGCCACCCACTCCTCTACATCATGGCTTCCATCTCCACCAGTAGACCCCCCTCCCCTCCTCCACATGGGATTCCTCCTCCCCCCCCCCCCCCCCCTTAACCCTCTAGCTGTGGAAGGTGACTTTTGCTAAGCCCTGCCGACAGTGCATACATTCATTATACCAATCGTCATTAAATGAACTTCCTTTTTAAACCCTTTCTAGGACAACAGGCCGCGGAGACCCATGCAGCGGCAATGATTTCAATAATACTGATTTGTTTTACGCTGCATGAGGCTCCTAGAAAGCCTTTAAGCAATGCAGTAGAATTAAAATCATATTGCCATTGCATGGGGGCTCGTGCTGCCTTTAAAGAGAATTCATTGTTCATACATGTAAACAACACCAGGGCTACATGTACTTGCGCTTGCCAATTGACCCATTTCTGATTGGAATCCCACAATTAATTCACCGTTTAGTTATTATTTAATAAGCAATGCAGAGATAGTCGGCTTTTACAAGTAGTTCGCACTACAATCCAAACACTAACCAATAACATATTATTACATGCATGCATTAAACTCAGTGCACGAGGAAAATGTCAAAATCTATATCTGCATGTTATTAACTATACATGCTCTCGGCACAAAATGTTCTAGGTTTAACCAGCTGATCAGCTAGATGCTTCATGTTGAGATGTCTGCGCCACTGACTACAAGTCCACGACAGAACAAACAAAAAAAAAAAAAACGCATCAAATGACTCAAATCAATTATTGATGTTCCGCGCGAAGCAGGAATTTGCGCAATCCTATAGGATTGCGCTGCGCAATCTAGGAATCGTTACTTTAGCGCACAATCCAAGGACTGCGCACTGTATCCAGAATTGCGCACATTTCTGCGCGAAGCAGGGATTTGCACAAAGCAATCATAGGATTGTGCAGCATGATCTAGGAATCCTTACTTTAGTTAGTGTTTGGATTGTTTATACTGAGGTGTCCACATCTTTATATTAGGCTGCTCTAAGTGTTGAAGGTCGTAACAATCTCATTGTAATGTCCATGAACCATGTGATGGTAATGACCACGATACTAAAGTTACACATGTGTTAATCAATATGTACATATATACACGCATGTGCTGATGTACAATGATGATGGTCTGGTGTTAATAGTGGTGGTGATGTCAAAAGCTTCCTTGCCAAAGTAGCCAGCCATGATGTCCTGAATTGAGACAGAATTTAGGGTATTCTGCATGTCTCAATTCAGGACATCATGTTGCATATTGAGATACTTGACTCCAGCAGGATTCATAAATAGTGATTTTTGACTCCTGTAGAACTCAAATATATACCATTTAGAAATACTTGACTCCTGCAGGAGTCATAAATATTGAGATACTTGACATCTGCAGGAGTCATACATTGAGATGGTTGACTCCAGCAGGAGTCAGCTATAAAGAGATACATGACTCCTGCAGGAGTCATACAAAAAGACAATTGACTCAAGCAGTAGTCATCCATACAGAGATACTTGACTCCTGTAGGAGTCAAACAAAACGATAATTGACTCTTGCAGGAGTCATACAAAGAGATACATGACTCCTGCACTGCAGGAGTCAAGTATCTCAATGTATGACTCCTGCAGGAGTCATGTATCTCAATGTATGACTCCTGCAGGAGTCATGTATCTCAATGTATGAAACCTGCAGAAGTCAAGTATGTCAGTATGCATGACTCCTGCAGGAGTCAAGTATCTGAATGTATGACTCCTGCAGAAGTCAAGTATGTCAGTATGCATGACTCCTGCAGCAGTCAAGTATCTCAATGTATGACTCCTGCAGGAGTCAAGTAAGTCAGTATGCATGACTCCTGCAGGAGTCAAGTATCTCAATGTATGACACCAGCAGGAGTCAAGTATGCTAAAATGCATGACTCCTGCAGGAGTCATGTATCTCAACGTATGACTCCTGCAGGACTCATGTATCTCAATGTATGACTCCTGCAGGAGTCATGTATCTCAATGTATGATTCCTGCTGGAATCAAGTATGTCACTATGCATGACTCCTGCAGGAGTCAAGTATGTCAGTATGCATAACTCCTGCAGGAGTCAAGCAAGTCAGTATGCATGACTCCTGCAGGAGTCAAGTATGTCAGTATGTATGACTCCTGCAGGAGTTAAGTAAGTCAATATATGACTCCTGCAGGAGTCCAGTATGTCAGTATGCATGACTCTAGTAAGAGTCAATTATGTCCGCATGCGTGACTCCTTCAGGAGTCAAATTTCTCAATGTATGACTTCTGCAGGAGTCTTGTATCTCAATGAATGACTCCTGCAGGAGTCAAGTATGTTAGCATGCATGACTCCTGCTGGAGTCAAGTATGTCAGTATGCATGACTCAAGCAGGAGTCAAGAATCTCAATGTATGACTCCTGAAGGAGTCATGTATCTCATTGTATGACTCCTACAGGAATCAAGTATGTCACTATGCATGACTCCTGCAGGAGTCAAGTATGTCAGTATGCATGACTTCTGCAGGAGTCAAGTATCTCAATGTATGACTCCTGCGGAACTCATGCATCTCAATTTATGACTGCTGCAGGAGTCATGTATCTCAATGTATGATTCCTACATGAGTCAAGTATGTCACTATGCATGACTCCTGCAGGAGTCAAGTATGTCACTATACATGACTCATGCAGGAGTCATGTATTTCAATGTATGACTCCTGCAGGAGTCAAGTATCTCAGTGTTTGACTACTGCAGGAGTCAAGTATGTCACGATGCAAGACTCCTGCAGGATTCAAGTATGCAAGTATGCATGACTCCGGCAGGAATCAAGAACCTCAATGTATGACTCCTTCAGGAGTCATGTATTGACAATGTATGACTCCTGCAGGAGTCAAGTATGTGAGTATGCATGACTCCTGCAGGAGTCAAGTATTTCAATGTATGACTCGTGTGCAGGAGTCAAGTATCTCAATGTATGACTCCTGCAGGAGTCAAGTATGTCAGTACGCTAGACTACTGCAGGATTCAAGTATGTCAGTATGCATGACTCCTGCAGGAGTCAAATATCTTAATGTATGACTCCTGCAGGAGTCATATATCTCAATGAATGACTCCTGCAGGAGTCATGTATCTCATTGTATGATTCCTGCCGGAGTCAAGTATGTCACTATGCATGACTCCAGCAAGAGTCAAGTATATCAGTATACATGATTCCTGCAGGAGTCCAGTATGTCAGTATCCATGACTCCTGCAGGAGTCAAGTATCTCAATGTATGACTATAGCAGGAGTCATGTATCTCAATGTATGACTCCTGCAGGAGTCAAGTATGTCAGTGTGCAGACTCCTGCAGGAGTTAAGTATGCCAGTATGCATGACTCCAGCAGGAGTCAAGTATCTCAATGTATGACTCCTGCAGGAGTCATGTATCTCAATGTATGACTCCTGCAGGAGTCAAGTATTTCAGAATGCATGATTACTGCAGGAGTGAAGTATCTCAATGTAACTCCTGCAGGAGTCATACATTGAGATACTTGACTCCTTTATGAGTCATGCAATCTGACGTATTTGACTCCTCCAGGAGTCATGCATACTGACATACTTCACTCCAGCAGGAGTCATGCATAGTGACATACTTGACTCCAGCAGGAATCATACATTGAGATACATCACTCCTGCAGGAGTCATACATTGAGATGCTAAACTCCTGCAGGAGTCATGCAGGAGTCATGCATATACTGACATACTTGACTCCTGCAGGAATCAAACATTGAGATACATGACTCATGCAGGAGTCATGCATATACTGACATACTTGACTCCTGCAGGAATCAAACATTGAGATACATGACTCATGCAGGAGTCATGTATTGAGATACTTGACTCCTGCACGAGTCATGCATACTGACATACTTGACTCCTGCTGGAGTCATGCATACTGACAAACTTGACTACTGCAGGAGTCATACATTGAGATACGTGACTCCTGCAGGAGTCATACATTGAGATTCTAAACTCCTGCAGGAGTCATACATTGAGATACTTGACTCCTGCTGCAGTCATTCATTGAGATACTTGACTCCTGCAGGAGTCAAGCATACTGACTACTTGACACCTACAGGAGTCATACATCATGACATACTCAACTCCTGCAGGAGTCATACATATTGACATACTTGACTATGCAGGAGTCATGCATTGAGATACTTGACTCCTGTAGGAGTCGAAAATCTTGTCATTCTTGACTCCTGAAATCTTGAGTCATACATTGAGATACTTGACTCCTGCAGATGTCATACATACTGACATACTTGACTCCTGCAGGGGTCATACATGGCAATACTTGACTCCTGCAGGAGTCATACATTGACATACTTGACTCCTGCAGGAGTTATGCATATAGAGATACGTGACTCCGGCAGAAGTCATACATATAGAGATACATGACTCCTGTAGGAGTCTTACATGGTGATACTGGACTCCTGCATGAGTCAAGCATATAGATATACTGGTCTCCTGCAGGAGTCATGCATATAGAGATACTGGACTCCTGCAGGAGTCACGCATATACAGATACTTGACTTGTCATGTACAGAGATAGATGACTCCTGCCAGAGTCATATATGGAGGTTAATGATTCCTGCAGGAGTCATACATACTGACATACTTGACTCATGCAGAAGTCATTCCTGGAAATAGTTCACTCCTGCAGGTGTCATACATGGAGATATACTTGACTCCTGCAGATGTCATACATATTGACATACTTCACTCCTACAGGAGTCATCATAGAGATACTTGACTCCTGCAGGTGTAAGGCAGCAGTGAAATGTAATTACTAATACTGCCATGCAACAGACATTAATTGTCAGGGACGTCCTGCCCAGACCAGAGCCAGCAGGGTCTTCTGATGCCTCACTATCATCTGAGGTCTCTGCAGAAAATAATTTAATCGATGAGCAGCTATGGCATAATGATTCACTAAAATAACTAACTCCTCTTTTTTCCAACTACTGGGCCTTTACCTTTTCCTTTGTTCTCGTCCGTGTACTATTTCCTTTTTTCTCGTCTGCATACCTATCTCTCCCAGGAGAGTAGCTAACACACATCGTGCTACTTCTTCTTCACTGCAAATTTGAAACTCTATACCTTTCATGCCGAATATTTCAACTCACAGCTTACTTGTTTCTCTCTAAACAAAATAGAGTTTCAATGACACCACGTTTTGATACATCCGATGTGTAACATGGGTAGCTGTAGGTGATTACAGCTGTATTTTCATGGAAGGCATGGACTGTATGTGAGCAGGAGGAGGTGTGGCATCCATGTAGTGATAAAAGGGAGGATCTTACCAGGGACTGTTAAGGACAAGTGCCCAAACTGGTCTGCTGTGATGAAAGAATCACTGTGGTGTGGAGTGGTGATGAAACAACTTGGTTCCATGCAGCCATGTTTTAAAGTATCGCGGTGATGTGGACAGCAGAGCACAGGAACTGCCTGCTTCTCAAGGAAGTAGCAAGTGGCGCTAACTGTGAGCTGACCATCTGGGATCTCTGTGCAATGAAGCACAGCATTTGGGATCCCAATGGATATGTGTAGGTATATCAAAGCACATACGTTTGAATTTGAACCGTATTGGTAAGTCATCACCCATGTCATATGTGGATCCAGTTTTAAAGGTTAATCACCTACCATGTGACAGTTGGACTTAGGCAATGTGTTTTGTGCATATGAAGATAAGTCAACCTCAAACCCATTATCAAAATCAATTGGAGGTCTTGAAACTAAAAGAATTGGTGAGCATCAGTGCTGAGGTGAACTCAGTGAGTGAATTAAATGTACGGATTCTGAAAAATCCATAGGATAACCTACCTGACAATTGAGGTTGATGGTTGGAGCTGGTGGATATTGAAAGTGACAATTGTGGTTAATGAAAATCAGCAATACTATATATATTCATGAATGGGGATAATCGATTAATGCATCGCTCGTGCTATCGACACAGTACATGTTGACGTATGATATGGCATGTTGTAACCGTCCTAAACCTCTAACGCAGAATGCACTATGTATTTGTTTTCAATGGAACTTCAGCTGCATTGTGCGAAGAACATAAGAATACTTACAATGTTTCTAAGCTCAAGGCCACGGGTCTCGGGCAAAAGTTCGGATTCTAAATTGTCGTCATATCATACCACTTCGCTGTGTATTCAGATCTCAGTGTTGTTATATACACATACGTAACACTAATGCGGGAACATACCAGCCATTATACTCATGATTCGGACATTCAACATTCGGGCCGTTTTTATACGGCATTCTCGGGTACCTTTGTGGGTGGGGTTTGAGGTTTCCCCGTATTCTAAAAATAAAAACAGCCAAATTTCCCACGCGCGCGTTAGAAAGTTATATCTGGTCCCCAGACTACATCAAGCTACTTTTTCCCCGCTGCTGGAATATAATCATGGTCTAAAGTGAGTATCGGAGTACAGAGGCGGATCCGGGGGGGGGGGGGGGGGGTCTGCAACCCCCAATTTCATATACGGTACCGCCCCCTTCATCTCCCCGCTTTTTGTATCGGGCCTGAAGCGCCGGACCCCCCCCCCCCCCCCCCCCCCCCCCCCTCCGCTTTTCGTATCCGGCCTTAAGTGGACAGCACCTCCCCCCCCCCAGCGTTTCGTATCGGACCTAAAGCAAAAACCCCCCGCTTTTCGTGTCGGGCCTAAAGCAGACAGCACACTCCACCCCCCCCCCCCCCGCTTTTTGTATCGGGCCTTAAGCGGCAGGGGCGGCGGAAGAAGGGGGCAAGGGGGCCTTTAGCCCCTCCAAATATGTATTTGGGGGGGGGGGGGGCTCAGCCCCCCCAAATTTAGCGATCGATCGGACGATCATATGCTGCCGTATGTAAGTACATGTACTCCATTAATATGTCTAATGTATCTGGCGTCCTCCTGGGAGTACATTTGTCTACCGTGGCGTACTGTAATACAGTTATTCACGTTCTTCCAGTTTAACATCCCTTTTACATTTGACAATGCATGCTAGGCGTTTAGAGCTTGGCCCGAATTTCCAGGCTCTAATTCTTTTTCTCTGGTCCCAAGCAGACCCAAGCCAGAACGTCGAAGTGAAGCTATTCGATCGCGGTACGCGTAGTTAGTACAGAATATTACATAGAAACCACCCATATCACGATCTGAAACCCTGGCTTGGAATCAAAGAAAAAGAATAATACCTTGGTTAACCCAGCAAAATGTTCTTGCGGACATGATTCCTGCCCAATATCTTGACCAACTTGCCCAAGATCATTCCCAACTTGCCCAAGACTTGCCCAAGGTGCCAAGATTATTCCGGCCAAGTTCTGGCCAAGATCTTGGCCAAGGTCTTACCCAAGATATGGCATGATCTCGGCCTCCTGGCAAGATCTTGCTCTTCTTGGCAAGAATCTTGCCCAAGAACGTTTTGCTGGGTTTCGGGCCAAGCTCTAAAGGACCTGTACAACGAGCATGCACTGTCAAATGTTAAACTGGCTGAACGTGGACAAATTTTTTTCTAAGCACCGCAGTAGGCAAATGTACCCCCGAGAGGAGGTCCTGGTACACTAGACACTAACGCCACTGATGTTGCCGTTGAATTTTCCACTACTAACGACGAACGCACCAGATACTTTGGTACTGTAGTTTTTACTGGTGCGTTGAAACGAAATTCATGTGGTCATGAAATAATTATCGTTTGTTCGGTTTAGCCCCCCCCCCTCCCCCGCCAAATAAATGATAGGCTTCCGCCGCCCCTGGCGCGTAGGTAATTTTATTAACAGCGGTAGTAGGGTGTATGAAAAAACAAATGATCTAAAAGAGATGACTTGAAAAAAGCCTAAAATGTGGGTTGCAAAAGTACGATTTATAATGATCTCTTTGAACAATGTATTTTAAAAATCATTCGAAGTATACCGTAATGTCTAATTATCTGAATTTTGTCCAGCCGCAAACATCAGTGATGTAACTCCTGATTCCTTATCCCAAAGCTTCAAAATTGTATTGAAATCCATGTTCAAACGTAATAGTGTTACTCCTACCTTCGTTGTGTTTCAGTTCCAATAAGCTATTGGGGAGTTATAGCTTTGAGAACACTATATAGACATTTCTCGATACTACCCGTGTTGGGGGGAGTTTCTTGGGGTAGACATTGTTTAGTTGTATGCTTCAGTCCAATTATCCTTCTATGCCACAAACCAAAATACTTATTTCAATTGAGAGTTAGTAGTAAGTGTAAATGTATATCCGTTTTGGTGCCGAACTACTCTCTCATTAACTGAGACCGTTAATAAGTGTCAGAATATGGGTTCTGTATAGCCAGGTTGAAAGGAATTTGCATTCCATTCATAAATGAGTTTCATCCAGCAATGAAATGATCATAACCGCATTCCAGGGATATAGTTCAGCATGAACTGAAGTCATTGTGTGTGCATATACTTTATCTAGAGCTAGTGCTAGCTAGAGTGATAGAGGAGGGAGGGACGGAAGGGGAAGGGCAAAGTAGTGGGTGTGGGTGTGGGTGGGGGAGCGAGTGAGCGTGCGTCGTGCGTGTGCATGCATGGACGTGTCATTGTCATAATTGACATATATATAGTTTGGCATCCGGTTACTTTTCATTTATAGGGTGACACTTCTTATGAGCAACTGTTGATTAATTACTTTGTGTGCGTGCTCACGTACATACATACGTACGCACGCACATACGCACACACACATGCACACACGCACGCACACGCACACACTACTAACTAGATTAAGAGCACAAACAGTGACTTCATTTTATTACTGAACTATAATAGCTCATTCCTGAATGGGGTTATGATAATCACACATACACGCACACACACGCACACACACACACACACACACACACACACACACACACACACACACACAGCACACATGTGCATTGCATATTTGGCGTAGCCATTCACCGGCATAACTTATCACTACAGAGTGGTTAAGGAATCAGTATGTAAGTTTTTAAAGTGAAATGTAATTTTGAAATGACGTAATGAACAGCGATCCAAACAGGTGACACCACAGCAATGTCAGATGAAGATCACGAGGATGTTGGAGACATCGACATTCAACTAATGGTGCTTTAAGTATTACTTCCCATGGATGTGTGTATTGTGCAGAACTATATGCAACTAACTAAAAACATTCCTACGAGAAAGTTGGTGGTATATAGGATTTGAAGGCAATTGGTGATGTAAAAAGCAAGGAAACAAGGTCATATCAGAAGGGAAAATGTAATGGTCCTATATTTAGCACACAAACAACACATGCTCTAGAAATGTGCTAAATATGGGACTAGTACATTTTCCTTTCTGATAAGACCTCTTTTTACACAACCAATTGCCTTCAAATCC
>OY811972.1:17007267-17196224 GCA_963681505.1 Eunapius fragilis | reverse complement strand
ACCTACCTGACAATTGAGGTTGATGGTTGGAGCTGGTGGATATTGAAAGTGACAATTGTGGTTAATGAAAATCAGCAATACTATATATATTCATGAATGGGGATAATCGATTAATGCATCGCTCGTGCTATCGACACAGTACATGTTGACGTATGATATGGCATGTTGTAACCGTCCTAAACCTCTAACGCAGAATGCACTATGTATTTGTTTTCAATGGAACTTCAGCTGCATTGTGCGAAGAACATAAGAATACTTACAATGTTTCTAAGCTCAAGGCCACGGGTCTCGGGCAAAAGTTCGGATTCTAAATTGTCGTCATATCATACCACTTCGCTGTGTATTCAGATCTCAGTGTTGTTATATACACATACGTAACACTAATGCGGGAACATACCAGCCATTATACTCATGATTCGGACATTCAACATTCGGGCCGTTTTTATACGGCATTCTCGGGTACCTTTGTGGGTGGGGTTTGAGGTTTCCCCGTATTCTAAAAATAAAAACAGCCAAATTTCCCACGCGCGCGTTAGAAAGTTATATCTGGTCCCCAGACTACATCAAGCTACTTTTTCCCCGCTGCTGGAATATAATCATGGTCTAAAGTGAGTATCGGAGTACAGAGGCGGATCCGGGGGGGGGGGGGGGGGGTCTGCAACCCCCAATTTCATATACGGTACCGCCCCCTTCATCTCCCCGCTTTTTGTATCGGGCCTGAAGCGCCGGACCCCCCCCCCCCCCCCCCCCCCCCCCCCCCCACCTCCGCTTTTCGTATCCGGCCTTAAGTGGACAGCACCTCCCCCCCCCCAGCGTTTCGTATCGGACCTAAAGCAAAAACCCCCCGCTTTTCGTGTCGGGCCTAAAGCAGACAGCACACTCCACCCCCCCCCCCCCCCGCTTTTTGTATCGGGCCTTAAGCGGCAGGGGCGGCGGAAGAAGGGGGCAAGGGGGCCTTTAGCCCCTCCAAATATGTATTTGGGGGGGGGGGGGGCTCAGCCCCCCCAAATTTAGCGATCGATCGGACGATCATATGCTGCCGTATGTAAGTACATGTACTCCATTAATATGTCTAATGTATCTGGCGTCCTCCTGGGAGTACATTTGTCTACCGTGGCGTACTGTAATACAGTTATTCACGTTCTTCCAGTTTAACATCCCTTTTACATTTGACAATGCATGCTAGGCGTTTAGAGCTTGGCCCGAATTTCCAGGCTCTAATTCTTTTTCTCTGGTCCCAAGCAGACCCAAGCCAGAACGTCGAAGTGAAGCTATTCGATCGCGGTACGCGTAGTTAGTACAGAATATTACATAGAAACCACCCATATCACGATCTGAAACCCTGGCTTGGAATCAAAGAAAAAGAATAATACCTTGGTTAACCCAGCAAAATGTTCTTGCGGACATGATTCCTGCCCAATATCTTGACCAACTTGCCCAAGATCATTCCCAACTTGCCCAAGACTTGCCCAAGGTGCCAAGATTATTCCGGCCAAGTTCTGGCCAAGATCTTGGCCAAGGTCTTACCCAAGATATGGCATGATCTCGGCCTCCTGGCAAGATCTTGCTCTTCTTGGCAAGAATCTTGCCCAAGAACGTTTTGCTGGGTTTCGGGCCAAGCTCTAAAGGACCTGTACAACGAGCATGCACTGTCAAATGTTAAACTGGCTGAACGTGGACAAATTTTTTTCTAAGCACCGCAGTAGGCAAATGTACCCCCGAGAGGAGGTCCTGGTACACTAGACACTAACGCCACTGATGTTGCCGTTGAATTTTCCACTACTAACGACGAACGCACCAGATACTTTGGTACTGTAGTTTTTACTGGTGCGTTGAAACGAAATTCATGTGGTCATGAAATAATTATCGTTTGTTCGGTTTAGCCCCCCCCCCTCCCCCGCCAAATAAATGATAGGCTTCCGCCGCCCCTGGCGCGTAGGTAATTTTATTAACAGCGGTAGTAGGGTGTATGAAAAAACAAATGATCTAAAAGAGATGACTTGAAAAAAGCCTAAAATGTGGGTTGCAAAAGTACGATTTATAATGATCTCTTTGAACAATGTATTTTAAAAATCATTCGAAGTATACCGTAATGTCTAATTATCTGAATTTTGTCCAGCCGCAAACATCAGTGATGTAACTCCTGATTCCTTATCCCAAAGCTTCAAAATTGTATTGAAATCCATGTTCAAACGTAATAGTGTTACTCCTACCTTCGTTGTGTTTCAGTTCCAATAAGCTATTGGGGAGTTATAGCTTTGAGAACACTATATAGACATTTCTCGATACTACCCGTGTTGGGGGGAGTTTCTTGGGGTAGACATTGTTTAGTTGTATGCTTCAGTCCAATTATCCTTCTATGCCACAAACCAAAATACTTATTTCAATTGAGAGTTAGTAGTAAGTGTAAATGTATATCCGTTTTGGTGCCGAACTACTCTCTCATTAACTGAGACCGTTAATAAGTGTCAGAATATGGGTTCTGTATAGCCAGGTTGAAAGGAATTTGCATTCCATTCATAAATGAGTTTCATCCAGCAATGAAATGATCATAACCGCATTCCAGGGATATAGTTCAGCATGAACTGAAGTCATTGTGTGTGCATATACTTTATCTAGAGCTAGTGCTAGCTAGAGTGATAGAGGAGGGAGGGACGGAAGGGGAAGGGCAAAGTAGTGGGTGTGGGTGTGGGTGGGGGAGCGAGTGAGCGTGCGTCGTGCGTGTGCATGCATGGACGTGTCATTGTCATAATTGACATATATATAGTTTGGCATCCGGTTACTTTTCATTTATAGGGTGACACTTCTTATGAGCAACTGTTGATTAATTACTTTGTGTGCGTGCTCACGTACATACATACGTACGCACGCACATACGCACACACACATGCACACACGCACGCACACGCACACACTACTAACTAGATTAAGAGCACAAACAGTGACTTCATTTTATTACTGAACTATAATAGCTCATTCCTGAATGGGGTTATGATAATCACACATACACGCACACACACGCACACACACACACACACACACACACACACACACACACACACACACACAGCACACATGTGCATTGCATATTTGGCGTAGCCATTCACCGGCATAACTTATCACTACAGAGTGGTTAAGGAATCAGTATGTAAGTTTTTAAAGTGAAATGTAATTTTGAAATGACGTAATGAACAGCGATCCAAACAGGTGACACCACAGCAATGTCAGATGAAGATCACGAGGATGTTGGAGACATCGACATTCAACTAATGGTGCTTTAAGTATTACTTCCCATGGATGTGTGTATTGTGCAGAACTATATGCAACTAACTAAAAACATTCCTACGAGAAAGTTGGTGGTATATAGGATTTGAAGGCAATTGGTGATGTAAAAAGCAAGGAAACAAGGTCATATCAGAAGGGAAAATGTAATGGTCCTATATTTAGCACACAAACAACACATGCTCTAGAAATGTGCTAAATATGGGACTAGTACATTTTCCTTTCTGATAAGACCTCTTTTTACACAACCAATTGCCTTCAAATCCTATATACCAACATCTTTCTCGTAGAGAATGTTTTGAGTTACTTGTTTCCTTTATTTTTGTTCATATCCAAACCACTATTATGTATCGCTGTATGATGCCCGTGCCGATTCTAAAAATAGTCTCGACCTTGAAGGTATTTCACACGTCGTTTCGCTTGTTTCTTTTCCTGACGTCAGTGGCGGCGCGGGGGGGGGGGGGGGGGGGGGGGGGGGGGGGTGTTGATGAGACATGCAATATGAGCAAACCACTGCACACATGGAAGATAGCAGTAACCATTCCTCTATCTGTTTTAAATGCCACCCCGAGGATACCCGCTTTGGTATGGGTTTACCAAGCGATTCAAAAGTAGGTTCCCACCCATACATTTCTATGGGAAATTTTTGACTATCTTAGCATCGAGGTGTTATTGAGACATGCAATATGAGCAAACCACTGCACACATGGAAGATAGCAGTAACCATTCATCTATCTGTTTTATATGCCACCCCGAGGATACCTGCTTCGGTATGGGTTTACCAAGCGATTCAAAAGTAGGTTCCCACCCATACATTCCTATGGGAAACCACCCATACATCTCTATGGGAAATATTGACTATCTTAGCATCGAGGTGTTGATGAGACATGCAGTATGAGCAAACCACTGCACACATGGAAGATAGCAGTAACCATTCCTCTATCTGTTTTAAAAGCCACCCCGAGGATACCCGCTTTGGTATGGGTTTACCAAGCGATTCAAAAGTAGGTTCCCACCCATACATTTCTATGGGAAATTTTTGACTATCTTAGCATCGAGGTGTTATTGAGACATGCAATATGAGCAAACCACTGCACACATGGAAGATAGCAGTAACCATTCATCTATCTGTTTTATATGCCACCCCGAGGATACCTGCTTCGGTATGGGTTTACCAAGCGATTCAAAAGTAGGTTCCCACCCATACATTTCTATGGGAAATTCTTGACTATCTTAGCATCGAGGTGTTGATGAGACATGCAATATGAGCAAACCACTGCACACATGGGAGATAGCAGTAACCATTCCTCTTTCTGTTTTAAATGCCACCCCGAGGATACCCGCTTTGGTATGGGTTTACCAAGCGATTCAAAAGTAGGTTCCCACCCATACATTCCTATGGGAAACCACCCATACATCTCTATGGGAAATATTGACTATCTTAGCATCGAGGTGTTGATGAGACATGCAGTATGAGCAAACCACTGCACACATGGAAGATAGCAGTAACCATTCCTCTATCTGTTTTAAATGCCACCCCGAGGATACCCGCTTTGGTATGGGTTTACCAAGCGATTCAAAAGTAGGTTCCCACCCATACATTTCTATGGGAAATTTTTGACTATCTTAGCATCGAGGTGTTATTGAGACATGCAATATGAGCAAACCACTGCACACATGGAAGATAGCAGTAACCATTCATCTATCTGTTTTATATGCCACCCCGAGGATACCTGCTTCGGTATGGGTTTACCAAGCGATTCAAAAGTAGGTTCCCACCCATACATTTCTATGGGAAATTCTTGACTACCTTAGCATCGAGGTGTTGATGAGACATGCAATATGAGCAAACCACTGCACACATGGAAGATAGCAGTAACCATTCCTCTATCTGTTTTCAATGCCACCCCGAGCATACCTACTTTGGTATGGGTTACCCAAGCGATTCAAAAGTAGGTTCCCACCCATACATTCCTATGGGAAACCACCCATACATCTCTATGGGAAATATTGCCTATCTTAGCATCGAGGTGTTGATGAGACATGCAGTATGAGCAAACCACTGCACACATGGAAAATAGCAGTAACCATTCCTCTATTAGTCTTAAATGCCACCTCTAGGATACCCGCTTTGGTATGGGTTTACCAAGCGATTCAAAAGTAGGTTCCCACCCATACATTCCTATGGGAAACCACCCATACATTTCTATGGGAAATATTGACTATCTTAGCATCGAGGTGTTGATGAGACATGCAGTATGAGCAAACCACTGCACACATGGAAGATAGCAGTAACCATTCCTCTATCTGTTTTAAAAGCCACCCCGAGGATACCCGCTTTGGTATGGGTTTACCAAGCGATTCAAAAGTAGGTTCCCACCCATACATTTCTATGGGAAATTTTTGACTATCTTAGCATCGAGGTGTTATTGAGACATGCAATATGAGCAAACCACTGCACACATGGAAGATAGCAGTAACCATTCATCTATCTGTTTTATATGCCAACCCGAGGATACCTGCTTCGGTATGGGTTTACCAAGCGATTCAAAAGTAGGTTCCCACCCATACATTTCTATGGGAAATTCTTGACTACCTTAGCATCGAGGTGTTGATGAGACATGCAATATGAGCAAACCACTGCACACATGGAAGATAGCAGTAACCATTCCTCTATCTGTTTTCAATGCCACCCCGAGCATACCTGCTTTGGTATGGGTTACCCAAGCGATTCAAAAGTAGGTTCCCACCCATACATTCCTATGGGAAACCACCCATACATCTCTATGGGAAATATTGCCTATCTTAGCATCGAGGTGTTGATGAGACATGCAGTATGAGCAAACCACTGCACACATGGAAAATAGCAGTAACCATTCCTCTATTAGTCTTAAATGCCACCTCTAGGATACCCGCTTTGGTATGGGTTTACCAAGCGATTCAAAAGTAGGTTCCCACCCATACATTCCTATGGGAAACCACCCATACATTTCTATGGGAAATATTGACTATCTTAGCATCGAGGTGTTGATGAGACATGCAGTATGAGCAAACCACTGCACATATGGAAGATAGCAGTAACCATTCCTCTATCTGTTTTAAAAGCCACCCCGAGGATACCCGCTTTGGTATGGGTTTACCAAGCGATGCAAAAGTAGGTTCCCACCCATACATTTCTATGGGAAATTTTTGACTATCTTAGCATCGAGGTGTTATTGAGACATGCAATATGAGCAAACCACTGCACACATGGAAGATAGCAGTAACCATTCATCTATCTGTTTTATATGCCAACCCGAGGATACCTGCTTCGGTATGGGTTTACCAAGCGATTCAAAATGGGAAACCACCCATACATCTCTATGGGAAATATTGACTATCTTAGCATCGAGGTGTTGATGAGACATGCAGTATGAGCAAACCACTGCACACATGGAAGATAGCAGTAACCATTCCTCTATCTGTTTTAAATGCCACCCCGAGGATACCCGCTTTGGTATGGGTTTACCAAGCGATTCAAAAGTAGGTTCCCACCCATACATTTCTATGGGAAATTTTTGACTATCTTAGCATCGAGGTGTTATTGAGACATGCAATATGAGCAAACCACTGCACACATGGAAGATAGCAGTAACCATTCATCTATCTGTTTTAAATGCCACCCCGAGGATACCCTCTTTGGTATGGGTTTACCAAGCGATTCAAAAGTAGGTTCCCACCCATACATTTCTATGGGAAATATTGACTATCTTAGCATCGAGGTGTTGATGAGACATGCAGTATGAGCAAACCACTGCACACATGGAAGATAGCAGTAACCATTCCTCTATCGGTTTTAAATGCCACCCCGAGGATACCCGCTTTGGTATGGGTTTACCAAGCGATTCAAAAGTAGGTTCCCACCCATACATTTCTATGGGAAATTTTTGACTATCTTAGCATCGAGGTGTTATTGAGACATGCAATATGAGCAAACCACTGCACACATGGAAGATAGCAGTAACCATTCATCTATCTGTTTTATATGCCACCCCGAGGATACCTGCTTCGGTATGGGTTTACCAAGCGATTCAAAAAAGTAGGTTCCCACCCATACATTTTTATGGGAAATTCTTGACTATCTTAGCATCGAGGTGTTGATGAGACATGCAATATGAGCAAACCACTGCACACATGGAAGATAGCAGTAACCATTCCTCTATCTGTTTTCAATGCCACCCCGAGCATACCTGCTTTGGAATGGGTTACCCAAGCGATTCAAAAGTAGGTTCCCACCCATACATTCCTATGGGAAACCACCCATACATCTCTATGGGAAATATTGCCTATCTTAGCATCGAGGTGTTGATGACACATGCAGTATGAGCAAACCACTGCACACATGGAAGATAGCAGTAACCATTCCTCTATCTGTTTTATATGCCACCCCGAGGATACCTGCTTCGGTATGGGTTTACCAAGCGATTCAAAAGTAGGTTCCCACCCATACATCTCTATGGGAAATATTGCCTATCTTAGCATCGAGGTGTTGATGACACATGCAGTATGAGCAAACCACTGCACACATGGAAGATAGCAGAAACCATTCCTCTATCTGTTTTCAATGCCACCCCGAGCATCCCTGCTTTGGAATGGGTTACCCAAGCGATTCAAAAGTAGGTTCCCACCCATACATTCCTATGGGAAACCACCCATACATCTCTATGGAAAATATTGCCTATCTTAGCATCGAGGTGTTGATGAGACATGCAGTATGAGCAAACCACTGCACACATGGAAAATAGCAGTAACCATTCCTCTATTAGTCTTAAATGCCACCTCTAGGATACCCGCTTTGGTATGGGTTTACCAAGCGATTCAAAAGTAGGTTCCCACCCATACATTTCTATGGGAAACCACGCATACATCTCTATGGGAAATATTGACTATCTTAGCATCGAGGTGTTGATGAGACATGCAGTATGAGCAAACCACTGCACACATGGAAGATAGCAGTAACCATTCCTCTATCTGTTTTCAATGCCACCCCGAGCATACCTGCTTTGGTATGGGTTACCCAAGCGATTCAAAAGTAGGTTCCCACCCATGCATTCCTATGGGAAACCACCCATACATCTCTATGGGAAATATTGCCTATCTTAGCATCGAGGTGTTGATGAGACATGCAGTATGAGCAAACCACTGCACACATGGAAGATAGCAGTAACCATTCCTCTATTTGTTTTAAATGCCACCCCGAGGATACCCGCTTTGGTATGGGTTTACCAAGCGATTCAAAAGTAGGTTCCCACCCATACATTTCTATGGGAAATTTTTGACTATCTTAGCATCGAGGTGTTATTGAGACATGCAATATGAGCAAACCACTGCACATATGGAAGATAGCAGTAACCATTCATCTATCTGTTTTAAATGCCACCCCGAGGATACCCTCTTTGGTATGGGTTTACCAAGCGATTCAAAAGTAGGTTCCCACCCATACATTTCTATGGGAAATATTGACTATCTTAGCATCGAGGTGTTGATGAGACATGCAGTATGAGCAAACCACTGCACACATGGAAGATAGCAGTAACCATTCCTCTATCGGTTTTAAATGCCACCCCGAGGATACCCGCTTTGGTATGGGTTTACCAAGCGATTCAAAAGTAGGTTCCCACCCATACATTTCTATGGGAAATTTTTGACTATCTTAGCATCGAGGTGTTATTGAGACATGCAATATGAGCAAACCACTGCACACATGGAAGATAGCAGTAACCATTCATCTATCTGTTTCATATGCCACCCCGAGGATACCTGCTTCGGTATGGGTTTACCAAGCGATTCAAAAGTAGGTTCCCACCCATACATTTCTATGGGAAATTCTTGACTATCTTAGCATCGAGGTGTTGATGAGACATGCAATATGAGCAAACCACTGCACACATGGAAGATAGCAGTAACCATTCCTCTATCTGTTTTCAATGCCACCCCGAGCATACCTGCTTTGGAATGGGTTACCCAAGCGATTCAAAAGTAGGTTCCCACCCATACATTCCTATGGGAAACCACCCATACATCTCTATGGGAAATATTGCCTATCTTAGCATCGAGGTGTTGATGACACATGCAGTATGAGCAAACCACTGCACACATGGAAGATTGCAGTAACCATTCCTCTATCTGTTTTATATGCCACCCCGAGGATACCTGCTTCGGTATGGGTTTACCAAGCGATTCAAAAGTAGGTTCCCACCCATACATCTCTATGGGAAATATTGCCTATCTTAGCATCGAGGTGTTGATGACACATGCAGTATGAGCAAACCACTGCACACATGGAAGATAGCAGTAACCATTCCTCTATCTGTTTTCAATGCCACCCCGAGCATCCCTGCTTTGGAATGGGTTACCCAAGCGATTCAAAAGTAGGTTCCCACCCATACATTCCTATGGGAAACCACCCATACATCTCTATGGGAAATATTGCCTATCTTAGCATCGAGGTGTTGATGAGACATGCAGTATGAGCAAACCACTGCACACATGGAAAATAGCAGTAACCATTCCTCTATTAGTCTTAAATGCCACCTCTAGGATACCCGCTTTGGTATGGGTTTACCAAGCGATTCAAAAGTAGGTTCCCACCCATACATTTCTATGGGAAACCACCCATACATCTCTATGGGAAATATTGACTATCTTAGCATCGAGGTGTTGATGAGACATGCAGTATGAGCAAACCACTGCACACATGGAAGATAGCAGTAACCATTCCTCTATCTGTTTTCAATGCCACCCCGAGCATACCTGCTTTGGTATGGGTTACCCAAGCGATTCAAAAGTAGGTTCCCACCCATACATTCCTATGGGAAACCACCCATACATCTCTATGGGAAATATTGCCTATCTTAGCATCGAGGTGTTGATGAGACATGCAGTATGAGCAAACCACTGCACACATGGAAGATAGCAGTAACCATTCCTCTATTTGTTTTAAATGCCACCCCGAGGATACCCGCTTTGGTATGGGTTTACCAAGCGATTCAAAAGTAGGTTCCCACCCATACATTTCTATGGGAAATTTTTGACTATCTTAGCATCGAGGTGTTATTGAGACATGCAATATGAGCAAACCACTGCACACATGGAAGATAGCAGTAACCATTCATCTATCTGTTTTATATGCCACCCCGAGGATACCTGCTTCGGTATGGGTTTACCAAGCGATTCAAAAGTAGGTTCCCACCCATACATCTCTATGGGAAATATTGCCTATCTTAGCATCGAGGTGTTGATGACACATGCAGTATGAGCAAACCACTGCACACATGGAAGATAGCAGTAACCATTCCTCTATCTGTTTTAAATGCCACCCCGAGGATACCCGCTTTGGTATGGGTTTACCAAGCGATTCAAAAGTAGGTTCCCACCCATACATTTCTATGGGAAATTTTTGACTATCTTAGCATCGAGGTGTTATTGAGACATGCAATATGAGCAAACCACTGCACACATGGAAGATAGCAGTAACCATTCATCTATCTGTTTTAAATGCCACCCCGAGGATACCCTCTTTGGTATGGGTTTACCAAGCGATTCAAAAGTAGGTTCCCACCCATACATTTCTATGGGAAATATTGACTATCTTAGCATCGAGGTGTTGATGAGACATGCAGTATGAGCAAACCACTGCACACATGGAAGATAGCAGTAACCATTCCTCTATCTGTTTTAAATGCCACCCCGAGGATACCCGCTTTGGTATGGGTTTACCAAGCGATTCAAAAGTAGGTTCCCACCCATACATTTCTATGGGAAATTTTTGACTATCTTAGCATCGAGGTGTTATTGAGACATGCAATATGAGCAAACCACTGCACACATGGAAGATAGCAGTAACCATTCATCTATCTGTTTTATATGCCACCCCGAGGATACCTGCTTCGGTATGGGTTTACCAAGCGATTCAAAAGTAGGTTCCCACCCATACATTTCTATGGGAAATTCTTGACTATCTTAGCATCGAGGTGTTGATGAGACATGCAATATGAGCAAACCACTGCACACATGGAAGATAGCAGTAACCATTCCTCTATCTGTTTTCAATGCCACCCCGAGCATACCTGCTTTGGAATGGGTTACCCAAGCGATTCAAAAGTAGGTTCCCACCCATACATTCCTATGGGAAACCACCCATACATCTCTATGGGAAATATTGCCTATCTTAGCATCGAGGTGTTGATGACACATGCAGTATGAGCAAACCACTGCACACATGGAAGATAGCAGTAACCATTCCTCTATCTGTTTTATATGCCACCCCGAGGATACCTGCTTCGGTATGGGTTTACCAAGCGATTCAAAAGTAGGTTCCCACCCATACATCTCTATGGGAAATATTGCCTATATTAGCATCGAGGTGTTGATGACACATGCAGTATGAGCAAACCAATGCACACATGGAAGATAGCAGTAACCATTCCTCTATCTGTTTTAAATGCCACCCCGAGGATACCCTCTTAGGTATGGGTTTACCAAGCGATTCAAAAGTAGGTTCCCACCCATACATTTCTATGGGAAATTTTTGACTATCTTAGCATCGAGGTGTTATTGAGACATGCAATATGAGCAAACCACTGCACACATGGAAGATAGCAGTAACCATTCGTCTATCTGTTTTATATGCCACCCCGAGGATACCTGCTTCGGTATGGGTTTACCAAGCGATTCAAATGTAGGTTCCCACCCATACATTTCTATGGGAAATTCTTGACTATCTTAGCATCGAGGTGTTGATGAGACATGCAATATGAGCAAACCACTGCACACATGGAAGATAGCAGTAACCATTCCTCTATCTGTTTTCAATGCCACCCCGAGCATACCTGCTTTGGAATGGGTTACCCAAGCGATTCAAAAGTAGGTTCCCACCCATACATTTCTATGGGAAACCACCCATACATCTCTATGGGAAATATTGCCTATCTTAGCATCGAGGTGTTCATGACACATGCAGTATGAGCAAACCACTGCACACATGGAAGATAGCAGTAACCATTCCTCTATCTGTTCTATATGCCACCCCGAGGATACCTGCTTTGGTATGGGTTTACCAAGCGATTCAAAAGTAGGTTCCCACCCATACATCTCTATGGGAAATATTGCCTATCTTAGCATCGAGGTGTTGATGACACATGCAGTATGAGCAAACCACTGCACACATGGAAGATAGCAGTAACCATTCCTCTATCTGTTTTCAATGCCACCCCGAGCATACCTGCTTTGGAATGGGTTACCCAAGCGATTCAAAAGTAGGTTCCCACCCATACATTCCTATGGGAAACCACCCATACATCTCTATGGGAAATATTGCCTATCTTAGCATCGAGGTGTTGATGAGACATGCAGTATGAGCAAACCACTGCACACATGGAAGATAGCAGTAACCATTCCTCTATCTGTTTTCAATGCCACCCCGAGCATACCTGCTTTGGTATGGGTTACCCAAGCGATTCAAAAGTAGGTTCCCACCCATACATTCCTATGGGAAACCACCCATACATCTCTATGGGAAATATTGCCTATCTTAGCATCGAGGTGTTGATGAGACATGCAGTATGAGCAAACCACTGCACACATGGAAGATAGCAGTAACCATTCCTCTATTTGTTTTAAATGCCACCCCGAGGATACCCGCTTTGGTATGGGTTTACCAAGCGATTCAAAAGTAGGTTCCCACCCTTACATTTCTATGGGAAATTTTTGACTATCTTAGCATCGAGGTGTTATTGAGACATGCAATATGAGCAAACCACTGCACACATGGAAGATAGCAGTAACCATTCATCTATCTGTTTTATATGCCACCCCGAGGATACCTGCTTCGGTATGGGTTTACCAAGCGATTCAAAAGTAGGTTCCCACCCATACATCTCTATGGGAAATATTGCCTATCTTAGCATCGAGGTGTTGATGACACATGCAGTATGAGCAAACCACTGCACACATGGAAGATAGCAGTAACCATTCCTCTATCTGTTTTAAATGCCACCCCGAGGATACCCACTCTGGTATGGGTTTACCAAGCGATTCAAAAGTAGGTTCCCACCCATACATTTCTATGGGAAATTTTTGACTATCTTAGCATCGAGGTGTTATTGAGACATGCAATATGAGCAAACCACTGCACACATGGAAGATAGCAGTAACCATTCATCTATCTGTTTTAAATGCCACCCCGAGGATACCCTCTTTGGTATGGGTTTACCAAGCGATTCAAAAGTAGGTTCCCACCCATACATTTCTATGGGAAATATTGACTATCTTAGCATCGAGGTGTTGATGAGACATGCTGTATGAGCAAACCACTGCACACATGGAAGATAGCAGTAACCATTCCTCTATCTGTTTTAAATGCCACCCCGAGGATACCCGCTTTGGTATGGGTTTACCAAGCGATTCAAAAGTAGGTTCCCACCCATACATTTCTATGGGAAATTTTTGACTATCTTAGCATCGAGGTGTTATTGAGACATGCAATATGAGCAAACCACTGCACACATGGAAGATAGCAGTAACCATTCATCTATCTGTTTTATATGCCACCCCGAGGATACCTGCTTCGGTATGGGTTTACCAAGCGATTCAAAAGTAGGTTCCCACCCATACATTTCTATGGGAAATTCTTGACTATCTTAGCATCGAGGTGTTGATGAGACATGCAATATGAGCAAACCACTGCACACATGGAAGATAGCAGTAACCATTCCTCTATCTGTTTTCAATGCCACCCCGAGCATACCTGCTTTCTAATGGGTTACCCAAGCGATTTAAAAGTAGGTTCCCACCCATACATTCCTATGGGAAACCACCCATACATCTCTATGGGAAATATTGCCTATCTTAGCATCGAGGTGTTGATGAGACATGCAGTATGAGCAAACCACTGCACACATGGAAGATAGCAGTAACCATTCCTCTATCTGTTTTAAATGCCACCCCGAGGATACCCGCTTTGGTATGGGTTTACCAAGCGATTCAAAAGTAGGTTCCCACCCATACATTTCTATGGGAAATATTGACTATCTTAGCATCGAGGTGTTGATGAGACATGCAGTATGAGCAAACCACTGCACACATGGAAGATAGCAGTAACCATTCCTCTATCTGTTTTAAATGCCACCCCGAGGATACCCGCTTTGGTATGGGTTTACCAAGCGATTCAAAAGTAGGTTCCCACCCATACATTCCTATGGGAAACCACCCATACATCTCTATGGGAAATATTGCCTATCTTAGCATCGAGGTGTTGATGAGACATGCAGTATGAGCAAACCACTGCACACATGGAAAATAGCAGTAACCATTCCTCTATTAGTCTTAAATGCCACCTCTAGGATACCCGCTTTGGTATGGGTTTACCAAGCGATTCAAAAGTAGGTTCCCACCCATACATCTCTATGGGAAATATTGCCTATCTTAGCATCGAGGTGTTATTGAGACATGCGATATGAGCAAACCACTGCACACATGGAAGATAGCAGTAACCATTCCTCTATCTGTTTTAAATGCCACCCCGAGGATACCCACTTTGGTATGGGTTTACCAAGCGATTCAAAAGTAGGTTCCCACCCATACATTTCTATGGGAAATTTTTGACTATCTTAGCATCGAGGTGTTATTGAGACATGCAATATGAGCAAACCACTGCACACATGGAAGATAGCAGTAACCATTCATCTATCTGTTTTAAATGCCACCCCGAGGATACCCTCTTTGGTATGGGTTTACCAAGCGATTCAAAAGTAGGTTCCCACCCATACATTTCTATGGGAAATATTGACTATCTTAGCATCGAGGTGTTGATGAGACATGCTGTATGAGCAAACCACTGCACACATGGAAGATAGCAGTAACCATTCCTCTATCTGTTTTAAATGCCACCCCGAGGATACCCGCTTTGGTATGGGTTTACCAAGCGATTCAAAAGTAGGTTCCCACCCATACATTTCTATGGGAAATTTTTGACTATCTTAGCATCGAGGTGTTATTGAGACATGCAATATGAGCAAACCACTGCACACATGGAAGATAGCAGTAACCATTCATCTATCTGTTTTATATGCCACCCCGAGGATACCTGCTTCGGTATGGGTTTACCAAGCGATTCAAAAGTAGGTTCCCACCCATACATTTCTATGGGAAATTCTTGACTATCTTAGCATCGAGGTGTTGATGAGACATGCAATATGAGCAAACCACTGCACACATGGAAGATAGCAGTAACCATTCCTCTATCTGTTTTCAATGCCACCCCGAGCATACCTGCTTTCTAATGGGTTACCCAAGCGATTTAAAAGTAGGTTCCCACCCATACATTCCTATGGGAAACCACCCATACATCTCTATGGGAAATATTGCCTATCTTAGCATCGAGGTGTTGATGAGACATGCAGTATGAGCAAACCACTGCACACATGGAAGATAGCAGTAACCATTCCTCTATCTGTTTTAAATGCCACCCCGAGGATACCCGCTTTGGTATGGGTTTACCAAGCGATTCAAAAGTAGGTTCCCACCCATACATTTCTATGGGAAATATTGACTATCTTAGCATCGAGGTGTTGATGAGACATGCAGTATGAGCAAACCACTGCACACATGGAAGATAGCAGTAACCATTCCTCTATCTGTTTTAAATGCCACCCCGAGGATACCCGCTTTGGTATGGGTTTACCAAGCGATTCAAAAGTAGGTTCCCACCCATACATTCCTATGGGAAACCACCCATACATCTCTATGGGAAATATTGCCTATCTTAGCATCGAGGTGTTGATGAGACATGCAGTATGAGCAAACCACTGCACACATGGAAAATAGCAGTAACCATTCCTCTATTAGTCTTAAATGCCACCTCTAGGATACCCGCTTTGGTATGGGTTTACCAAGCGATTCAAAAGTAGGTTCCCACCCATACATCTCTATGGGAAATATTGCCTATCTTAGCATCGAGGTGTTATTGAGACATGCGATATGAGCAAACCACTGCACACATGGAAGATAGCAGTAACCATTCCTCTATCTGTTTTAAATGCCACCCCGAGGATACCCACTTTGGTATGGGTTTACCAAGCGATTCAAAAGTAGGTTCCCACCCATACATTTCTATGGGAAATTTTTGACTATCTTAGCATCGAGGTGTTATTGAGACATGCAATATGAGCAAACCACTGCACACATGGAAGATAGCAGTAACCATTCATCTATCTGTTTTAAATGCCACCCCGAGGATACCCTCTTTGGTATGGGTTTACCAAGCGATTCAAAAGTAGGTTCCCACCCATACATTTCTATGGGAAATATTGACTATCTTAGCATCGAGGTGTTGATGAGACATGCTGTATGAGCAAACCACTGCACACATGGAAGATAGCAGTAACCATTCCTCTATCTGTTTTAAATGCCACCCCGAGGATACCCGCTTTGGTATGGGTTTACCAAGCGATTCAAAAGTAGGTTCCCACCCATACATTTCTATGGGAAATTTTTGACTATCTTAGCATCGAGGTGTTATTGAGACATGCAATATGAGCAAACCACTGCACACATGGAAGATAGCAGTAACCATTCATCTATCTGTTTTATATGCCACCCCGAGGATACCTGCTTCGGTATGGGTTTACCAAGCGATTCAAAAGTAGGTTCCCACCCATACATTTCTATGGGAAATTCTTGACTATCTTAGCATCGAGGTGTTGATGAGACATGCAATATGAGCAAACCACTGCACACATGGAAGATAGCAGTAACCATTCCTCTATCTGTTTTCAATGCCACCCCGAGCATACCTGCTTTGGAATGGGTTACCCAAGCGATTTAAAAGTAGGTTCCCACCCATACATTCCTATGGGAAACCACCCATACATCTCTATGGGAAATATTGCCTATCTTAGCATCGAGGTGTTGATGAGACATGCAGTATGAGCAAACCACTGCACACATGGAAGATAGCAGTAACCATTCCTCTATCTGTTTTAAATGCCACCCCGAGGATACCCGGTTTGGTATGGGTTTACCAAGCGATTCAAAAGTAGGTTCCCACCCATACATTTCTATGGGAAATATTGACTATCTTAGCATCGAGGTGTTGATGAGACATGCAGTATGAGCAAACCACTGCACACATGGAAGATAGCAGTAACCATTCCTCTATCTGTTTTAAATGCCACCCCGAGGATACCCGCTTTGGTATGGGTTTACCAAGCGATTCAAAAGTAGGTTCCCACCCATACATTCCTATGGGAAACCACCCATACATCTCTATGGGAAATATTGCCTATCTTAGCATCGAGGTTGTGATGAGACATGCAGTATGAGCAAACCACTGCACACATGGAAAATAGCAGTAACCATTCCTCTATTAGTCTTAAATGCCACCTCTAGGATACCCGCTTTGGTATGGGTTTACCAAGCGATTCAAAAGTAGGTTCCCACCCATACATCTCTATGGGAAATATTGCCTATCTTAGCATCGAGGTGTTATTGAGACATGCGATATGAGCAAACCACTGCACACATGGAAGATAGCAGTAACCATTCATCTATCTGTTTTATATGCCACCCCGAGGATACCTGCTTCGGTATGGGTTTACCAAGCGATTCAAAAGTAGGTTCCCACCCATACATTTCTATAGGAAATTCTTGACTATCTTAGCATCGAGGTGTTGATGAGACATGCAATATGAGCAAACCACTGCACACATGGGAGATAGCAGTAACCATTCCTCTTTCTGTTTTAAATGCCACCCCGAGGATACCCTCTTTGGTATGGGTTTACCAAGCGATTCAAAAGTAGGTTCCCACCCATACATTTCTATGGGAAATTCTTGACTATCTTAGCATCGAGGTGTTGATGAGACATGCAATATGAGCAAACCACTGCACACATGGGAGATAGCAGTAACCATTCCTATTTCTGTTTTAAATGCCACCCCGAGCATACCTGCTTTGGTATGGGTTACCCAAGCGATACAAAAGTAGGTTCCCACCCATACATTCCTATGGGAAACCACCCATACATCTCTATGGGAAATATTGCCTATCTTAGCATCGAGGTGTTGATGAGACATGCAGTATGAGCAAACCACTGCACACATGGAAAATAGCAGTAACCATTCCTCTATTAGTCTTAAATGCCACCTCTAGGATACCCGCTTTGGTATGGGTTTACCAAGCGATTCAAAAGTAGGTTCCCACCCATACATTCCTATGGGAAACCACCCATACATCTCTATGGGAAATATTGCCTATCTTAGCATCGAGGTGTTGATGAGACATGCAGTATGAGCAAACCACTGCACACATGGAAGATAGCAGTAACCATTCCTCTATCTGTTTTAAATGCCACCCCGAGGATACCCGCTTTGGTATGGGTTTACCAAGCGATTCAAAAGTAGGTTCCCACCCATACATTTCTATGGGAAATTTTTGACTATCTTAGCATCGAGGTGTTATTGAGACATGCAATATGAGCAAACCACTGCACACATGGAAGATAGCAGTAACCATTCATCTATCTGTTTTATATGCCACCCCGAGGATACCTGCTTCGGTATGGGTTTACCAAGCGATTCAAAAGTAGGTTCCCACCCATACATCTCTATGGGAAATATTGCCTATTTTAGCATCGAGGTGTTGATGACACATGCAGTATGAGCAAACCACTGCACACATGGAAGATAGCAGTAACCATTCCTCTATCTGTTTTAAATGCCACCCCGAGGATACCCGCTTTGGTATGGGTTTACCAAGCGATTCAAAAGTAGGTTCCCACCCATACATTTCTATGGGAAATTCTTGACTATCTTAGCATCGAGGTGTTGATGAGACATGCAATATGAGCAAACCACTGCACACATGGGAGATAGCAGTAACCATTCCTCTTTCTGTTTTAAATGCCACCCCGAGGATACCCGCTTTGGTATGGGTTTACCAAGCGATTCAAAAGTAGGTTCCCACCCATACATTCCTATGGGAAACCACCCATACATCTCTATGGGAAATATTGACTATCTTAGCATCGAGGTGTTGATGAGACATGCAGTATGAGCAAACCATTGCACACATGGAAGATAGCAGTAACCATTCCTCTATCTGTTTTAAATGCCACCCCGAGGATACCCGCTTTGGTATGGGTTTACCAAGCGATTCAAAAGTAGGTTCCCACCCATACATTTCTATGGGAAACCACCCATACATCTCTATGGGAAATATTGACTATCTTAGCATCGAGGTGTTGATGAGACATGCAGTATGAGCATACCACTGCACACATGGAAGATAGCAGTAACCATTCCTCCATCTGTTTTCAATGCCACCCCGAGCATACCTGCTTTGGTATGGGTTACCCAAGCGATTCAAAAGTAGGTTCCCACCCATACATTCCTATGGGAAACCACCCATACATCTCTATGGGAAATATTGACTATCTTAGCATCGAGGTGTTGATGAGACATGCAGTATGAGCAAACCACTGCACACATGGAAGATAGCAGTAACCATTCCTCTATCTGTTTTAAATGCCACCCCGAGGATACCCGCTTTGGTATGGGTTTACCAAGCGATTCAAAAGTAGGTTCCCACCCATACATTTCTGTGGGAAACCACCCATACATCTCTATGGGAAATATTGACTATCTTAGCATCGAGGTGTTGATGAGACATGCAGTATGAGCATACCACTGCACACATGGAAGATAGCAGTAACCATTCCTCTATCTGTTTTCAATGCCACCCCGAGCATACCTGCTTTGGTATGGGTTACCCAAGCGACTCAAAAGTAGGTTCCCACCCATACATTCCTATGGGAAACCACCATACATCTCTATGGGAAATATTGACTATCTTAGCATCGAGGTGTTGATGAGACATGCAGTATGAGCAAACCACTGCACACATGGAAGATAGCAGTAACCATTCCTCTATCTGTTTTAAATGCCACCCTGAGGATACCCGCTTTGGTATGGGTTTACCAAGCGATTCAAAAGTAGGTTCCCACCCATACATTTCTATGGGAAACCACCCATACATCTCTATGGGAAATATTGACTATCTTAGCATCGAGGTGTTGATGAGACATGCAGTATGAGCAAACCACTGCACACATGGAAGATAGCAGGAACCATTCCTCTATCTGTTTTAAATGCCACCCCGAGGATACCCGCTTTGGTATGGGTTTACCAAGCGATTCAAAAGTAGGTTCCCACCCATACATTTCTGTGGGAAACCACCCATACATCTCTATGGGAAATATTGACTATCTTAGCATCGAGGTGTTGATGAGACATGCAGTATGAGCATACCACTGCACACATGGAAGATAGCAGTAACCATTCCTCTATCTGTTTTCAATGCCACCCCGAGCATACCTGCTTTGGTATGGGTTACCCAAGCGACTCAAAAGTAGGTTCCCACCCATACATTCCTATGGGAAACTACCCATACATCTCTATGGGAAATATTGCCTATCTTAGCATCGAGGTGTTGATGAGACATGCAGTATGAGCAAACCACTGCACACATGGAAGATAGCAGTAACCATTCCTCTATCTGTTTTAAATGCCACCCCGAGGATACCCGCCTTGATATGGGTTTACCAAGCGATTTAAAAGTCGGTTCCCACCCATACATTTCTATGGGAAATTTTTGACTATCTTAGCATCGAGGTGTTATTGAGACATGCAATATGAGCAAACCACTGCACACATGGAAGATAGCAGTAACCATTCATCTATCTGTTTTATATGCCACCCCGAGGATACCTGCTTCGGTATGGGTTTACCAAGCGATTCAAAAGTAGGTTCCCACCCATACATTTCTATCGGAAATTCTTGACTATCTTAGCATCGAGGTGTTGATGAGACATGCAATATGAGCAAACCACTGCACACATGGGAGATAGCAGTAACCATTCCTCTTTCTGTTTTAAATGCCACCCCGAGGATACCCGCTTTGGTATGGGTTTACCAAGCGATTCAAAAGTAGGTTCCCACCCATACATTCCTATGGGAAACCACCCATACATCTCTACGGGAAATATTGCCTATCTTAGCATCGAGGTGTTGATGAGACATGCAGTATGAGCAAACCACTGCACACATGGAAGATAGCAGTAACCATTCCTCTATCTGTTTTAAATGCCACCTCGAGGATACCCGCTTTGGTATGGGTTTACCAAGCGATTCAAAAGTAGGTTCCCACCCATACATTTCTATGGGAAATTTTTGACTATCTTAGCATCGAGGTGTTATTGAGACATGCAATATGAGCAAACCACTGCACACATGGAAGATAGCAGTAACCATTCATCTATCTGTTTTATATGCCACCCCGAGGATACCTGCTTCGGTATGGGTTTACCAAGCGATTCAAAAGTAGGTTCCCACCCATACATTTCTATGGGAAATATTGCCTATCTTAGCATCGAGGTGTTGATGACACATGCAGTATGAGCAAACCACTGCACACATGGAAGATAGCAGTAACCATTCCTCTATCTGTTTTAAATGCCACCCCGAGGATACCCGCTTTGGTATGGGTTTACCAAGCGATTCAAAAGTAGGTTCCCACCCATCCATTTCTATGGGAAATTTTTGACTGTCTTAGCATCGAGGTGTTATTGAGACATGCAATATGAGCAAACCACTGCACACATGGAAGATAGCAGTAACCATTCATCTATCTGTTTTATAGGCCACCCCGAGGATACCTGCTTCGGTATGGGTTTACCAAGCGATTCAAAAGTAGGTTCCCACCCATACATTCCTTTGGGAAACCACCCATACATCTCTATGGGAAATATTGACTATCTTAGCATCGAGGTGTTGATGAGACATGCAGTATGAGCAAACCACTGCACACATGGAAGATAGCAGTAACCATTCCTCTATCTGTTTTAAATGCCACCCCGAGGATACCCGCTTTGGTATGGGTTTACCAAGCGATTCAAAAGTAGGTTCCCACCCATACATTTCTATGGGAAACCACCCATACATCTCTATGGGAAATATTGACTATCTTAGCATCGAGGTGTTGATGAGACATGCAGTATGAGCATACCACTGCACACATGGAAGATAGCAGTAACCATTCCTCTATCTGTTTTCAATGCCACCCCGAGCATACCTGCTTTGGTATGGGTTACCCAAGCGATTCAAAAGTAGGTTCCCACCCATACATTCCTATGGGAAACCACCCATACATCTCTATGGGAAATATTGACTATCTTAGCATCGAGGTGTTGATGAGACATGCAGTATGAGCAAACCACTGCACACATGGAAGATAGCAGTAACCATTCCTCTTTCTGTTTTATATGCCACCCCGAGGATACCTGCTTCGGTATGGGTTTACCAAGCGATTCAAAAGTAGGTTCCCACCCATACATTTCTATGGGAAACCACCCATACATCTCTATGGGAAATATTGCCTATCTTAGCATCGAGGTGTTGATGACACATGCAGTATGAGCAAACCACTGCACACATGGAAGATAGCAGTAACCATTCCTCTATCTGTTTTAAATGCCACCCCGAGGATACCCGCTTTGGTATGGGTTTACCAAGCGATTCAAAAGTAGGTTCCCACCCATCCATTTCTATGGGAAATTTTTGACTGTCTTAGCATCGAGGTGTTATTGAGACATGCAATATGAGCAAACCACTGCACACATGGAAGATAGCAGTAACCATTCATCTATCTGTTTTATAGGCCACCCCGAGGATACCTGCTTCGGTATGGGTTTACCAAGCGATTCAAAAGTAGGTTCCCACCCATACATTCCTTTGGGAAACCACCCATACATCTCTATGGGAAATATTGACTATCTTAGCATCGAGGTGTTGATGAGACATGCAGTATGAGCAAACCACTGCACACATGGAAGATAGCAGTAACCATTCCTCTATCTGTTTTAAATGCCACCCCGAGGATACCCGCTTTGGTATGGGTTTACCAAGCGATTCAAAAGTAGGTTCCCACCCATACATTTCTATGGGAAACCACCCATACATCTCTATGGGAAATATTGACTATCTTAGCATCGAGGTGTTGATGAGACATGCAGTATGAGCATACCACTGCACACATGGAAGATAGCAGTAACCATTCCTCTATCTGTTTTCAATGCCACCCCGAGCATACCTGCTTTGGTATGGGTTACCCAAGCGATTCAAAAGTAGGTTCCCACCCATACATTCCTATGGGAAACCACCCATACATCTCTATGGGAAATATTGACTATCTTAGCATCGAGGTGTTGATGAGACATGCAGTATGAGCAAACCACTGCACACATGGAAGATAGCAGTAACCATTCCTCTTTCTGTTTTATATGCCACCCCGAGGATACCTGCTTCGGTATGGGTTTACCAAGCGATTCAAAAGTAGGTTCCCACCCATACATTTCTATGGGAAACCACCCATACATCTCTATGGGAAATATTGACTATCTTAGCATCGAGGTGTTGACGAGACATGCAGTATGAGCAAACCACTGCACACATGGAAGATAGCAGTAACCATTCCTCTATCTGTTTTAAATGCCACCCCGAGGATACCCGCTTTGGTATGGGTTTACCAAGCGATTCAAAAGTAGGTTCCCACCCATACATTTCTGTGGGAAACCACCCATACATCTCTATGGGAAATATTGACTATCTTAGCATCGAGGTGTTGATGAGACATGCAGTATGAGCATACCACTGCACACATGGAAGATAGCAGTAACCATTCCTCTATCTGTTTTCAATGCCACCCCGAGCATACCTGCTTTGGTATGGGTTACCCAAGCGACTCAAAAGTAGGTTCCCACCCATACATTCCTATGGGAAACCACCCATACATCTCTATGGGAAATATTGCCTATCTTAGCATCGAGGTGTTGATGAGACATGCAGTATGAGCAAACCACTGCACACATGGAAGATAGCAGTAACCATTCCTCTATCTGTTTTAAATGCCACCCCGAGGATACCCGCCTTGATATGGGTTTACCAAGCGATTTAAAAGTAGGTTCCCACCCATACATTTCTATGGGAAATTTTTGACTATCTTAGCATCGAGGTGTTATTGAGACATGCAATATGAGCAAACCACTGCACACATGGAAGATAGCAGTAACCATTCATCTATCTGTTTTATATGCCACCCCGAGGATACCTGCTTCGGTATGGGTTTACCAAGCGATTCAAAAGTAGGTTCCCACCCATACATTTCTATCGGAAATTCTTGACTATCTTAGCATCGAGGTGTTGATGAGACATGCAATATGAGCAAACCACTGCACACATGGGAGATAGCAGTAACCATTCCTCTTTCTGTTTTAAATGCCACCCCGAGGATACCCGCTTTGGTATGGGTTTACCAAGCGATTCAAAAGTAGGTTCCCACCCATACATTCCTATGGGAAACCACCCATACATCTCTACGGGAAATATTGCCTATCTTAGCATCGAGGTGTTGATGAGACATGCAGTATGAGCAAACCACTGCACACATGGAAGATAGCAGTAACCATTCCTCTATCTGTTTTAAATGCCACCTCGAGGATACCCGCTTTGGTATGGGTTTACCAAGCGATTCAAAAGTAGGTTCCCACCCATACATTTCTATGGGAAATTTTTGACTATCTTAGCATCGAGGTGTTATTGAGACATGCAATATGAGCAAACCACTGCACACATGGAAGATAGCAGTAACCATTCATCTATCTGTTTTATATGCCACCCCGAGGATACCTGCTTCGGTATGGGTTTACCAAGCGATTCAAAAGTAGGTTCCCACCCATACATTTCTATGGGAAATATTGCCTATCTTAGCATCGAGGTGTTGATGACACATGCAGTATGAGCAAACCACTGCACACATGGAAGATAGCAGTAACCAGATAGGCTAAGAACACTAACATTTTTTATTTATTTATTTTTCCTACTCCACATGAAATGCTCCCTAGCAGGGGCGGATACAGGAATTCTAAAAGGGGGGGGGTCCGATATGAAAACTAATAAGGGGGAGGGTGCGGGAGGGGGATGTGCCCCCTCCCGCGCGAAGCGCGGAAGCTTTTGGGGGTCCGTGACACAGACTGTCTGACGCCTGAAGCTGTTTGTGGCCATGTGCACCTGATATTACGATTAAGGCACGCAATGAGGGTTAACTGTACACGTCACGTGGTATAGGCGGAGGGGGGGTGGGGGGTCCGGACCCCCCCCTGCGTCCGCCCTTGCCTAGATGGCTGTATGGTCAATGTGATATAGCCAGCATGACAAAAAACTTCAGCAACAACTCAAATAGAAGGGACATTGCAGGCTTTGTGTGGTCATCAAGTGGCTACAAGGCTCTGCAGACTTCATGTGATGCATGCATGTAGATTTGTGGTGTGCTTGGCATTTGTATTTGGTGGTGTAAGAACTGTATGTGTGAATGTGGATAGTTGCTGGTACTGAACTTTGGACAATGATGAAAGCAGACAGGAGGCTTGGTCTTTTAGATAAGAACTATGTATATAGGTAGTTGTGGGTGATTATGTAAACTTTTCCTTCCCACTTTATAAAAACTGACCTGTTGAGTTTGTAGCAATACAGATGCCTGTACATGTAATAATATAACATCCAGCCATTTGGTCATATTTTTGCTGCTGAGTATCCACATGTGTGAGGTGTACTGGTATGTCATCATAGTGTGTAGGTGATGGTCTGTGTACATGTGATGGTGTGTAGGTATGGTTACACTCTTGTCTGATGTGACGATACTGTGTAAGCCAAAAGCTGTAATGTTCGTACCTTGCATTATACATGTCTGTTTGGCGAGCCACATATTCTAAGTAAATCCGCTCAAATAAATAGCTCCCGCACACACCCTACCAGTCTAGTAAAAAAAAAAGTATCAACGCGCAAGAGCAGTTGATTTGATTAATAGTTACGCGCAGCCCGTATTTACGCCCATGTAACTTGTATGGGCCATTTCTCCATATGGGTCGGCGTCAGTATAAGAGAATTCTTCCCGCCTTATCTACTTCCCCACCTTTAAGAAAGCTGGGGAAAAAAAAGAAAGTATAGCATTGATTGTAGGTACAGTAGCTGATTTCTGCCGGCCGGCACGCAATTATTATCTCGCGATATATTAAAGCTATAAACATGAAATTAAGAATTCATGATGTATAAAATATTGGCACATATGGCAAATGATCGATGGACGTGATCGATGGCCGTGATCGATGGCCGTGATCGATGGCCGTGATCGATGGCCGTGATCGATGGACGTGATCGATGGCCGTGATCGATGGCCGTGATCGATGGCCGTGATCGATGGCCGTGATCGATGGCCGTGATCGATAGCCGTGATCGATGGACGTGATCGATGGACGTGATCGATGGTGGCCGTGATCGATGGCCGTGATCGATGGCCGTGATCGATGGCCGTGATCGATGGCCGTGATCGATGGCCGTGATCGATGGACGTGATCGATGGACGTGATCGATGGACGTGATCGATGGACGCGATCGATGGACGTGATCGATCGATGGACGTGATCGATGGACGTGATCGATCGATGGACGTGATCGATGGACGTGATCGATGGACGTGATCGATCGATGGGTGTGATCGATCGATGGGACCGATGGGCTGATCGATCGATGGACGTGATCGATGATTCAATCGATGGTTCACTCTATTTTTCAATCCATGAGCAGCAGCCGATTTATGGTGATCGATTGATGAAAGCACCCTACAATTGCATGATCGATTGATGAAAGCACCCTACAATTGCATGATCGATTGATGAAAGCAGCCGATTTCGGGCGATCGATTATTGACATGATCGGCGTTCCATAGTACCGTACCCGAACAAGTACATGCATGCGCTTTAATACCAAACTACTAGTACAATTAAAACTACAACTCTTATAGCGGCACAATATCAGCGGTATACCTACAAAGATTAACGCGTGTTAGTTTTGAATAGCTGGAACGAAACCGTAGATTATAAAAGGTATCAAACACGTAACGGGACTGGGTGAAGGAGGGGTCATTTAACCAGTTATTAGTCTCCAACAGTGGGGCATTTGATTTATCAAACTGCAACCACCCCCCCCCCCCCCCCCCCCCCCCTTCCGGGGGGCATATGTCCCGGAGAGGGGGGGTTGCAGTTACTATTGCCATTGCAATTGACAAGTGCATAACGGAGGTAGGTACGGGCACCACTTCTTACCTAGGTAGGCCTAGCTACGGGGGACACTATACAACACAGAGTACGTTACTCCCTTTTAATACTATACAAGTGTCTAGACTGACAAAGCCTGCTACCAGACCTTTAAGGGGGGCGTCTCCAAACTATTTTGGAAAAGATGACGTCATTGAGACGTCTTTCATTATACCCCCCCCCCCCCCCCCCCCCTCAAAACGACATCTTAAAACGTCACGTGCCTCCATGCAATGTCAAGATTACCTTATCTTTTCCAAAATAGTTTGGAGACGCCCCCTAAGCGAAAGGAAGTAAAATAGTTAGTTTGAATGGCCGACTGACTCCTTTTCTACGTCTTCTGTGCCTATAGAGGCCTTCAGCGAAAGCTAAGCTGGCTTTAGGCTGAGGTATACCTCTTTTGTTGCATAGCAGGCTCTACACTTTGGTTCAAACAGTACTAATATTAAATAACACACACAGAAGACTTACAAAAAGAACCAGTCGGCCATTTCAGCTAACTATTTTATTTCCTTTTTACCATCTTTTAGTACTGAGCCAAATGTCCCAATGCAAGAAGTCACAACCTAAAAACGGACCACACACTTGCTCACCTTGTCATTTCTTGTGTTATAACTCATTTCTATATTGTAAAAAAAAGCAACCCAAAGCTAAATCAGTACAGAATATCTGCATCACCTCACAAATGCAAAGCATATCCAGAAATGCCCCATACATTGGAGGACATTCATAAAAAAATTCCAAATTGAATTCTATAACATTTTAGCATATAGCGGAATTTTTTTTCTTTCCACTATAAAAATTTGAGTTTCAGATTTTTATGGATTATGAAGTTAAAATCAAGATATGTTTTTTAATTACTACGTAGTTGACGTAATTTTTTGGGGGGGGAGGGGGGGGGGGTCGATTAACTAACTATTAAACGAATTAACAATGTTAATGTGCAATTATAATCCTCTCACCAATAATATAAATAACCTCGAGCGATCAGACTGATGACCGGCTGACTTTCGATGTTTAGTGGAATATTGAAATACTAGCCCTGGTAGGCAATCGCAAAGTAAGACATCACTTTATTATCTCAAATGGATCACGACACTAATACCTGCACACTACGGCAGTAGCCGGCGTCAGCGAGGGGGGTGATTCAGGTCAGGCCAGATACGATAATTGGGGGGTGGGGGGGAGTTGCTGTCCGCTTCAGACCCAATACGAAAAGTGAGGGCCCTTTAATTGTTTGGCATAGGGCCTACTCTATTTAAATACGTTATCGTTATTACCGGTTACAATTTTGGCCGAGGAGGGTGAAGCACCCGGAGCACCCAGCTCTCTGGGATACGTTAGCTTCGACCAGTAACCGTTAATTATTAACGATAACAAAGGGCCCCCACTTTTTGTATCGGACCTGAAGCGGACAGCACTCCCCCCCCCCACCCCCCAAGGGCGTAGACAAGTTTTAAGGGTGGGGGGGAAGGGGGCTAATTATGGTTGGGGATTTAGACCCGCGAGACGACAAGCGGGGGGTGGGGGGGGGGGGCTAATTATGGTTGGGGGTTTAGTCCGGCGATACGACAGTGAGGGTGGGGGGAGGTGTACACTTCAGGCACAATACGAAAGGCGGGGGGAGGGGGAGTTGCTTAGCAGAAGAGGGGGAGGTACCTTACATGAAAGGGCAACTCTATGATCTATTGAATAGCGAGCGCTTTACAATGGATTATAACGACTTCAGAAATTTTAATACCTGAAGTGCAAAAATCTGGAGGGTTAAAGCCTCCCCCCCCCCTCTTTCCATATTGAGTCTGACCTGAAGCACCCCCTTCGCTGAAATCCTGGATACGCCACTGATGGTGGGGTATGCTATGTCTCCGCAAACAACTATGTGCATGCACGTAACATTTGCTCCTCTAATACAAAGCCCTACTCTACTCCCTCAATTGTTTATCAACTGTATACAGTGCACTGCCCCACATCAGAAATAGGGATAGATGTAGATATCAAACATTTTATACTCATTTCACTTCCAAATGCACCAACTGATACACAAAAGTCCACAAGTAATAATCAACGACGACTACTGCATAGCATCATGTCATTATCATCCAGTTAGAGTAGTGTCAGGAAAGGATTGCCATCTTCTTGAAATGGATTTCATTTCATCGTATTTAAAAGAGACCAGTGAACCAAACAGTTGATGGTGTACCAACGTAATGTACCATTCGTAGCTTGGTGGATGTTATGGTGGAAGAGGTAAGACCAAAACCAACATCTAAGAAACAAATAAAAACCAATTAATCCTGTACAATCATATAGCAGATGATATAACACACTGCTGCCTACTACCGATTCCATAGATGCAGGAACTAAAGGTTAACCCCATCAAATCCTCTGTGTAGAATTTATATCAGAAATGCCCTGCGTGCAAGTGTGTATGTGTGTGTGTGTGCGTGTGTGTGCGAGTGTGTATGTGTGTGTTTGTGTGTGTGTTGTATGTGCATGTAACAACACAGTGTCAGTGTGGGTTAAATTTGCAAGCATACTGGATTTGGCTACAACAGCTAGGAACCTCCATACATGGGTATCAAAAGCTTGTATGATACCCAACAGGTCAAAATAAGTACCTGTGTGTGTGTGTGTGTGTGTGTGTGTGTGTGTGTGTGTGTGTGTGTGTGTGTGTGTATGTGTGTGTGTGTGTGTGTGTGTGTGTGTGTGTGTGTGTGTGCATGTGTGTGTGCGTGTTAAATCACAAAGCCAGTGTGGGTTCTATTTGCAAGCTTACATGTACTGGATATGGCTAACCAGGCACTGCTATCTAGATCAATCTACCCACAGTGTACACAGGTCAACCTCCATGTATGGGCATCAAATGAGCTTGTTAAATAAAAGTACCTGTGTGTGAGTGTGTGTGTGAGTGTGTATGTGTGTGTGCGCGCGCGCGCGCGTGTGTGTGTGCATGTGTGTGTGTGCGTGTTAAAGTCAGTGTGGGTTCTATTTGCAAGCTTACTGGATATGCCTAGGAAAAGCTAACCAGGCACTGTATCTAGATCAATCTACTCACAGTGTAAACAGGTCAACCCCATGTATGGAACTTGTTAAATAACAGTACCTGTGTGTGTATGTGTGTGTGTGTACACATGCGTGTGTGAATGTGTGTGCTTGATAAATCACAAAGTCAGTGCAGGTTCAATTTGCAAGGGTACCGTATATGGCTGGGAAAAGCTAACCAGGCACTGCTATCTGGATCAATCTGTAAACAGGTCAACCCCATGTATGGGCATCAAAAGAGCTTGTAAAATAACAGTACCTGTGTGTGTGTGTGTGCACATGCGTGTGTGCATGTGCGTGTTAAATCACAAAGTCAGTGTGGGTTCTATTTGCAAGCGTACTGGATATGGCTGCCCAGGAAAAGCCAGGCACTGCTATCTAGATCAATCTACCCACACTGTACACAGATCAACCCCATGTATGGGCATCAAAGAGCTTGTTAAGAAACAGTACCTGTGTGTGTGTGTGTGTGTGTGTGTGTGTGTGTGTGTGTGTGTGTGTGTGTGTGTGTGCACATGCGTGTGTGCATGTGTGTGCCGTTAAATCACAAAGTCAGTGTGGGTTCAATTTTCAAGCTTATTGGATATGGCATAAGGAATAGCTTATAGGGGCAAAGCTATCTAGATCAATCTACCCATAGTGTACACAGTTCAACACAAGCTTGCATACCAGACAGGTCAAATAATCAGTACCTATGTGTGTGTGTGTGTGTGTGTGTGTGTGTGTGTGTGTGTGTGTGTGTGTGTGTGTGTGTGTGTGTGTGTGTGTGTGTGTGTGTGTGTATTTGGCATATAACAGCTAACCAGGTACTGCTTATCTCAATCAATCTACCCACAGTTTACCAGGTCAACCTCCATGTCTGGGCATCAAAAGAGCTTGGGAGGGGGGGGGGGGGGGGGAGGGGGGAGGGGGGTTACCTGTGTGTGTGTGTGTGTGTGTGTGTGTGTGTGTGAAGAGGGGAGGAGGATGAACAGAGCATCACACATAAATATATGCCATCCATCCTATACAGCAATAGGTTAAAAGAGGCTGGCAGGCCTACAGTTAATTATTCATGCAGCATTCATCAAAAAAGAGAGGGCGTTCCAAATAGATTATAGTTAACCATATACAAGTTAGAATTATATCTACATGATCTACATGTAGGCCTGCATGTAAATCGCTCTTCACTTTCACGGAAAATGGCATATATGTATACATGGACTGTAAAATTAGCCCCCAAAAATTTTTGTATCAGGGCATGCCTATAAAATGATGAATAGAAACCTATTAGATTGGATATGAATTTAGACACAATAACTTCAGGCCTATTTATCCCTCCCCCCTCCCACACACACATACACACACACACAACACATACACACAGATACACACACACATGCACGCACCTTATAGTGTTCTGGTTTTTAACGAACATTTAGTTTTTCACTATTGAATTTGTGGCATTCACCTGCCAGCAGCAAAGGGCTCCTGAATTGTTGAAGTTTTTATCACCTTAAACTGTATTCTCCCACTTTCGTTGGATGCATTTTCTCTCCATTCAGATGTTATCTACACATATGGGATGGCTTTATATCCCATGAGTTCAATTTGAAATCAAAATTTTATACACAAGCACATACTTAATGCTGTCTAAATGCTCTCGTATGCAGACAGTTGTACCTGCACATGTAAACTATGAGTTGCCCTGTCCCCCTTTGCGAGTTTGACTGATAAGTATGTTGTTTGCCCATAAAGGGGGCAGGCAGCAGCCGGCCAGTCGGGTCTGCCAAGGAGTGCTGACCCCCCACCGCTGAGCCTAACTGGGACCAATGGGTAACGCTGGTTACCATTGGGTCGGCCAGTGCCACCATGACGCTGGTCAAGGTTAAGTGGTTAGGTCAGGGTGTAGAAGCCCGAAGGGTGCCGCCCACCTTTGATAGTTGAGCAATAACACAGCAAACATGTGTACAAGTACAATCAATGCACAGGTGGAGTGATGGGTGGGTAAGCGATTCAGGCAGCAGTGCTTTACATGTAGCTGAATGTAAGACTGAGTGATGCCCACCAACCACCACTGTTTATATATGCATGCACCTGGAACCATATCAGTTTAGCAGTGTCATTGAGGGGGTAAAAGGTGTGATGGTTTGAACAGAGGTGAGGGTTATGCTTTGCTAGACCTATAGGCTCCCTTATTAGACACATTTGGTCTCAATAGAGGTGAGAGTGTCCTCAGAGATTTTCCAGACATATAGGCTCCGATCCCATTTACCAGACATTAAACCAAGTTTAGTACCTAAACAAATACATATACGTACTCAGACATAGGCTACTGATGTAAATAGATCGTCGATACATACACATATACATACATAAATACATAGATTCATACACGCGCGCGCGCGCGCACACACACACACACACACACACACACACACACACACACACACACACACGTGTTACAATCACACGAACGCGCGCGCTCACGGGCGTTGTGCGAATGGCTATGAATCCTTCCTCTTTTTCCCCTCTGCATGCATAGTTTGAGTCGTGTGCGTGTATGTGTGTGAGCGCGCGCGCACACACACACACACGCACACGCACTCACACACATAGGCCTACATGTAGACACACGCAATCACACATACAAACACACGCACGAACTCCAGATCTCGCGCGCGCACAAGAAGTGGATGAATACACGTACACTCTCACATGGTACAGTCAACGACTAATGTTGTAGTCCTTGGTACAGCCAGCGCTGAACACAGTGAACAGGTCCCATGACATCATTTGCACTAGACAAATAACCTATTCAATAAGCCAACGTTCCAGTTAACTAATTAATTTGCATTTAGCCATGTATCTGTATCCATGGAAGCTACATTAAAAACACATAATAAGATGGCGCTAATTGTATCCTACTCATTGTGACCCAAAACAATTTAAAATTCAAATGGCCGAAATCTATACTAGGTAAATTTTTTTAAATATCTCTAAAAATAATAGAACTGCATGATCTCTTATTCTGGGGGCCCACGAAATCTGAATCTAAACTGGTGTAAGAATTATGAGCTGCAGAATACCTTAATTAGGTGCAAAAAAGTTGATTTTCCATACATCTCTATGGAAAGTGCTGTTTTCACAAAAACTACAACAATTTTCAATACAAAGCAGTTGTTTTTTGTTTAGGTAAATCAAGATCGTACGTATCTGAAACAATATTGATAGCCACAAAAGTTGTACCCTATTACGTTATTAAATAGCAATCAAGTTTATAAAACGCCGTTCATTTTCTATGGGAGTTATCCGGAAGTATACGCGAATGTACAAACCGCAACAATTGTCAAATCCCTTTGACCGCGCATTTCTGGATATGGACAGCAGATACACTCCTTGTATGGACTATTGCATTGCGCATGCGTAAACACAGTGGGGTGGGGGTGTGGCGCACACCCCACCCCACCAAGCCAGTTTGTCAGATTAAGGATGTTACAGGGCCGTAGCAGCCGGACAGGCATTTGGTCTAAATGGCCTCATGCATGCGCCATCCAGTGCGAGAAGCGGATATTAGAAGTGTGTGATGCATTGTAAACTTAGCTTATGCACAACATTGTTAATTTAATTTATTGGTAGTTCCACACCTTTGAATCAGCTTAAATTAAATATATAATATTTGCAGAGATTAGCTTTCTTATAGGCCATAGCGAACGCTTGCGCTATTTCCGTGCCACCAACATGTATGGTTACGGCCGTTTGCTAACGAAGCTAACAGCATCTACAAGCAACCTTCTTGTGAATTTATCTATTTATTTGTGCTTATATGCGTGTGTAGGTGCCGATATGATGTGCGAGCAGCTACTACGCTGACAATGCTGCTATATATATATATATACATGAATACTGGTTGTCGAGAGCCGGACTAGTTTCAGAACACTAGTTGGGCGTAGCCCGACCTTCGCGTATTGGCGGAAGGTCAGGTACCAAACCCGCACAGTTTTGTACAGAAATATTATGCAATTTGCCAATGGATTTTGGCGCGTTATACAATCGGTATCAATGAATACTTGTGTAAATTAAGTGTGAACAGATATTGGCTAATTTAATAATCTCATTCACTGCCAGCTGCCGCGTTAGTCGGGCGGGCCCTACCACCGCGTTTGGTCGGGTGCGCGACTAAACGCGGTGGTAGGGCCCTCCCGACTACTGCTCAATCATCAGAGCCAATCACTCGCTCCTCAGAAGTTGTGGTATGCATGTATGTATATGTATATTACTATATATACGATTATTACTCTTACAAATCATTTTTATATATCAGGAACTACGATAGTAGTTCCTATATAGGAATTGACCCGGGTCGTGAAATCATTTTAAAAACGCGACCCGCGTATAACTCGCGTACCAAGAAACGGATAGTGTAGCTCTTTGTTGCTGTCGAACCAGAAGGCAAAGACGGTCATTTTTATGTTTTGATCCAGTCTTCAAACTGTTTGCTTTAAGAGAACAAAAAAGTTCGTGTTTTACCTCGTCCCCATGCCAATTCTTCTCCGTCGTCGTCGTCGTCGTCGTCGTCTTCTAATTCTCGGGTGAGTATAACTCCTGATAGGAATGGTCTCAAAGAGCGCCAATTTTACCAATCGCTTTAGAATATCCTGGAAGGCCATCTTCAAGTATCAGATGTATGAATAAAGCATAAAACTGACATACGTAATCATTACGTAATGCGTAGTGATAAATAGAAGCGTTCCCATGGCGACATTTACGTATATTTAGAATTGTGCAAACAAAAGAGGAGAGCAGACGACGTGTTAGAATTCTCCCGCGTTCCTTACAGTGATCCCAAACAAAAGCGGGAGTCTGCTCGTGACGGTAATTGAAGCGGATGGGGAGGGGGGGGGGGGAGGGGGACACTTGCCAGTATAGACCTTTTTCATATGTCATGTGACCGCTCCGTAATCGAACATACGTCATTACCACACAATATAAATTAACACACGATACGCCATCTTGGTGCACAACTTTTACGATAATATCCGAGATTTTTCACGTGATGAAAAAGGTCTATTAATAATCGATAAAAAATGATAATAGAGGAAACAAGTAAAGAAAAACATTCTCTAACGAGAAAGTTGGTGGGATATAGGAATTGGAGGCAATGGTGGTGTAAAAAGGAAGGGAACGAGGTTTTGAGAAAAGGGTAATGAGACAAAAATCCTATATTGAGCACGTGTAAATGTAACAGAACCAAAAGAAGTGCTAAATATTGGATTTTTGTCTCATTACCCTTTTCTTAAAACCTTGTTCCCTTCCTTTTAACACCACCATTGCCTCCAATTCCTATATCCCACCAACTTTCTCGTTAGAGAATGTTTTTCTTTACTTGTTATACATACAGATCCATGTTGGTTACATGACTGCTATAGGAAGTGCGTAATAAGTCCCGCTACACGTAATCGTATGGCGAAGGCTGTAGCAAGAAAAAAATAGAATGACAGTTAATTGTATTGACAGACCCAGTAACAAAGAAGCATGTAGTAGAGATGCTAGGAAAAGAGCTAGCCAGTGAAGTAAGAAGTATGGCATCTGATGGAGCCAATTCCATCCTGCAGTCCCTGAATACTAGACACCTCAAAGAATTTTCATGGAACTTGCTAATGGATGAGCTCTCTAAGTTTGGTCCATTACTTATGAGTCATCCGCTGTTTTCAGCCATTAAGAGGCACATAGTTCCTCATATACTGACACTGATTGTGCCATAGTAGGGTTGTGTGCATCATTTCTTATAAACCATCAGATGAACTTAGTACAGAAGATCAATTCTTTAATCCTTTATGCTGGACACACCTCCAGAGAGGTAAATTTATTTCACTCAACTGCATGAACAACTATTAAAAATTTCCTTATTTATAGATCTTTAATCGGCTACAGAAGTTAAATTTGACTGTGTCTTATACTACTGTAATTCGATGATGGATAATGTTGGCGAAGATTTTGATGTGACATGGAGAGATCGTATCATCTCAGCACTGTGCAGTATAAATGCAATGGTAAAAACTGTACAATTAACCTCACCAGAGGATGTTTTTAGGCCTTTAATGGAATAGGTAGAAACCTGTAAAAAATGCTTAAATGTAGCATCCATTTCCTGATCTTACCTGGTCTTTCATGATGGCCACTAGAGGGGAAACTACAACGACAATGGAATAGCCCCGCTCTTTATTCTGACATTTATCAAACGCCACTGGCAAGCAAGCATAACACCAAAAGTCGTGGGTAGAATAGCAAATACGTCCCTGTCTTCAATTAGAGCCACAGCTACTTCGACCTTTTCAGGCTTCATTGAAGAGTAGCCTAGTTCCATGGCCGCCTCGATCACACACTGCACTACTGTTATCTCCATACAACTAGTTCTCTCTTGCAACAGCTGTACATTGAATGAATAAACACTATAGCTTGTGTATTTTGATTAGGCGATAATTGCCCGCATCGAAATGCTGCATTCTGATTGGACTGCAATCCCCGTTGCAGCTTGTACTTGGTACCTGACCTTCCGCCAATACGCGAAGGTCGGGCTACGCCCAACTATCAAAACACCGATCACTTCAAAGTGGATTGGTAGACCTGTCTCTCTGTTGAATCTATACTATACTGTTATTAAGCCGGGGGAGTGAATTCGATGTTTGAACCATAAGCGCATGCATCTGTTCCTGTTATCCTATGAAATGTGTTTATCAATTCCAACTGCCGCGGCCAGGGTTATGACAATGGTGCAAGTATGCGTGGTCGCATCATTTGTGCCTTTAAGCTGACAGTTTAATTTCCTAGTCCTCGGGAGATATGGCAAAATCATCAGCAGTAACTTTCATGGCATTGTGCAAAAAAAATTCACTGCCTCAGTGCAAAGATCATGATGGCAAGTTTTAAAAAGTCACGCGTGCACAGTTCTACGCTTAAAGGAGGAGATTGAGAGTAAATACTAGCGCAGGCCTCAGCACACGCCTGCCGATCGATGCGAAAATTCGCGTATAAAAGGCGCTTGGATCCAACCGGAAATCACGTGAGCTCAACATCCTCAGAATGGCGTAGTTTTGTAAGCTGTTAGGATTCTCACCCAGACTTGCTGGCTACATCGTTTTTACGTTGTTAAGACGGGCAGATCAAGTACTTCTTAGTATTGACTGTACTCTATCGCGCGCGTTTATTTGTTCTCGAACAGACAGGTCCAGCAAAGTATTCAACACGCTGATAGTAGCGTTCCGCTTGCAACCAGGTGCAAGCATAGATAATATAATACGTGGATTGGAAACGCTATACCTAAATACGTACGTGACGTCATTTCCCGCGTACAGTCCGTTACTCGTTTTTCGAGGTACTTGAAATTCCCTGGAGTCTTTGTCAGGTGAGTTTTTTATCGTGTTTCCAAACTTACTAATACTTCAGATAGCTTTTCTGGCACTACAAACGGAAGGTACGTGTGTTGTATTGTAGTTCTACATAAGGCCAAAACAGATGACAGACCACGCCTTCTTAAAGTTCGAGTTGCGAATCTGGCTCACAAATCAATTATCCTACAAAAAGCAAAGATGCTAAAAGGTTCTGTTTCTTACAAGGATGTTTTTGTTCGCCCCAGTTACACATATGCTGAGCGTAAAAGAATTCGTGAACTTTATGCTGATTTAAACAAAAGGAATGATGCAGGCGTTCACAAGTATTATATTGATCGTCGTGGCCCTGTACAAAGCTGGTCAGTAAGAACGAAGAGCAACAACTCTTCAGTCCCCGGATCAAATCCACAAACTTCTTCAGTCCCTGGAGCAAACCTAACAACTTCCATGTAGGGATATCAGGCAAGTAATAGTATGCTGCTTCGTTGTAAGTTATTTAATGCGCGTTCCTTATGCAATAAATTATCGAATCTTCACTTGCTGCTTCACTCCTAGGATTTTGACATCATTTTTATTACTGAATCATGGTTAAATGGTGATTTGTCTGACTCTCTTCTATTGTCTGGTTCTTCGTACTATATCCTTAGAAAAGATAGATATGATGGATATGGTGGAGTTCTGGTTTTTATTCAGAATTCACTAAAAGTTGTAAATAATGAGCTAACCACTGACTTCCTACAACTGGAGTGCATCATACTAGATGTAATGTTTTCCTACAGATCTATGTACCGCTTTGTGTGTGTGTATAATCCACCTGCTCTGGCAAATGATATATCCCATACCACACTTCTGTGCTCGCTATTCAATTACAACTGTTGTGTAAATTACCCTGTTTTCTTTGTTGGCGACTTTAACTATCCCAATATAGACTGGGGAATTCCAATGAGTTTTGGATCTGTTTCACACGATTATTTCTTGACCTGCACTATGCAGAATGGTCTTACCCAGATTGTTAACTGTCCTACTAGAGGTCATAATTGTATTGATCTCATATTGGCCTCAGATCCTGGTTTAGTTTATGAAATGTTGGTGTGTGAACCATTCTCCAATTCTTGTGATCATGCATCTATTGACTTTCAAATCATATGTCCAAATTCAGCACCATCATCAGGTTCTTGCTCTTATTTTTATGATTTCCATCATGCAGATTATAGTGCCATTATTCAGCATGTTAGTGATATTGACTGGCTACTGCTCTTCAATACTTGTTCAACTGTTGATGATATTTGGAATAAAATTGAAGGTGTTTTAAGAGAATCTATTGCTCAGTTTGTCCCTCTAAGAAAAGTTTCTTTGAAAAAATATTCTATACCTCGTCATATTCGAGCATTACTTCAGAAAAAGAAAAAATGGTATCACGTTAACAAGAGTCTCTATCGTAAATTTGCAAAGGAGTATGATTTTGCAGTTCAAGCATATCTTGCTTCCAAAGAGTTGAGAGTTGTTAATAGTAGAAACCTATCATATTTCTATTCTTATGCCAACTCCAAATTAAAAAATATTGCTGTTATTCCCCCTTTAGCTAGAAGTGATGGAAGTATTGCTACTTCTGATTCAGATAAATGCGACCTGCTAAATCAATTCTTTGTTTCCGTATTTACAGTGGATGATGGTATCCTACCTTCCTTAGCTCACCGTAATCCAGTTGCTGCTTCTCTTGGTTCTGTCACTTTCACTTATGACAGAGTGTTTAGAGCTTTAATGAAACTGCCATTGAAATACTCTAAAACTCCAGACAATCTTCCTGCTATCTTTTTAAAGTCAATTGCTGGTGGGATAGCATTTCCTTTGTCTTATCTCTTCAATATGTCAATGAAGTGTGGTAGAGTTCCATCTGATTGGAAAATTGCCTATGTCTGTCCTATTTTAAAAAAAGGTGATCGCAAGCTTCCATCTAACTATCGACCTGTCTCTCTTACAAGTATTTGTGGCAAGGTTATGGAAAGTATCATATCTGATTCAATGATTGCCTTTCTGAGGGCTAACCATCTCCTATCTGATGAACAATATGGCTTTTTGGCTAAGCGCTCTACTTGCACCCAATTATTAACAACCTTAAATGATTATACTTTGCTGGCTGACAATAAAATGAGAGTTGATGCTGTATACATTGACTTCGCTAAGGCTTTTGATTCAGTTTCTCATTCTAAGCTTCTTTTAAAAGCCAAATTGTATGGATTTACTTCTCATTTATTGGATTGGTTATCCTCTTTTCTCTCTGATCGGTTTCAATGTGTATATATTCATGAATCTCAGTCCACTCTACTTCCTGTCATAAGTGGTGTGCCTCAAGGCTCTGTTCTAGGTCCTCTACTCTTTCTAATATACATCAATGACCTACCTGACTGTCTCACACCACCTGTAAAGGTGAAAATCTTTGCTGATGATACTAAACTATACTCTGCTCGTTACAGTACAGAAGATCCTGCGTTCTCAAACTCTCTATCTGAATTTTGTAACTGGTCTTCCAAGTGGCAGCTAAACATTGCTTTTCAAAAATGTAATGTCATCTCATTTGGAAATCTAGCAGTCCCATCTATCAAGTATTCTTTATCAAGCGTAGTCTTAGAAGAAGTATCTTCTATTCGTGATCTTGGTGTCTTTCTTTCATCTGATTTAAAGTTTCACATTCACTGCTCGGCTATTGCTGCTAAAGCACATCATCGATGTGCTCTTCTTTTGAAGGGTTTTCACTCAAATGATGCTTCAATACTTTTACAGCTGTTCACTACCTATGTTAGGCCACTTCTTGAGTCAAACACTCAGGTGTGGAATCCATGGCTTCATCAAGACATTCATTGTATTGAAAAGGTCCAACGCTTCTTTACTAGAGCTGTTTGCAGAAGAGCTAAGCTTTCATATATGGATTATGGCACTCGGCTAAGAAATTTAAATCTTCAATCTCTTGAATATCGCAGGGTATTCTTTGACCTTGTGATGTGTTACAAGATAGTGTTTCACCTTGTTGATGTCAATGTATCTGACTTCTTTGTTATCAACTCTCATGTTCATTTTACCAGAGGTAACCACTTTAAGCTCAAGTCCAGATCATTACCACATCATAATTTTCGTCTAAACTTTTTTTCAGAACGTGTCATACCAATTTGGAACTCTTTGCCCAACTCAGTGGTGTCTGCATCCTCCGTCTGTGCATTTAAAGCTCATCTGAGTCATGTTGACCTTACCCCCTTTTGTAAACTATTCCCTTATAAATAGTTTAGGCAGTTTATAAGTGCATTTCCTAATGCCATTACTTGCCTTTTTGGTGTAAATTTACCAAATAAAGTATTATTATTATTATTATTATTATTATTAAGGTATAGGAGAGAAGGCCATAGTTGGGCCGAGTTTTGGTTGTGTACTTTTCCTCATTGAACGTAACAACTCTGCTAGATTTTTTATGACCTAATACTTGTTGCTGCACAAGACGTATTGCCCTGTGGTATTTTTAAGGCTTGAAAGCCTTCGCATACGAAGATACATTCAAAAATAGGTGTTTTCTGTACTACAAGTGATCACTTTTTGTGGGATTTTACTCACGAAACATTGGTACGTCATGAACTAGAAGCTATTTTAAACTGATCTATAATCATTCTAGAATTGTTTAGTCAGTATTCCATCTATAAATTGTCATTTGTGTCGCAGCTTCTTCTACTAGAAGTTAATTGATTATCGAACCGGCTCGTTCGTGGGCCCGAAGCCCATGAAGTTTTCTATTTCTTTGGCCAGCTTCACCCGCGGGGTGACTTGTTTAAACGGGACCCTCCAACTTCCAGGACCGAGGCAATAGCAATCAGAACGATACCTGTAGACATCTACAAGAAACCTGGAGGTCAAATAGTTTACGGAAGTCGAAACGCGGATGAAACTCCGTAATCTCTCTCGTTTCCAATCCATGTATTATACTATCTATGGTGCAAGTAGTTGCTTCGCTTCCTCAAATCTACTCAGAAACGTTTCCTTTTCCTCTTGAGAGGAAAAGGACCCTTGCAGATGCAGTCTAAACCTAGCTAGATTACGTATCTTCTGGTGAAGAGGTAGCCATTATACGAACATGTGATCCAGTTTGTTAACTTAGTGTTACGAACTTCAAAAATGGTATTGTTGCATGAAATGGCATTCAAAACATGCATGCGTGCTTGAACTTGTACGCTGTAACTGTTGTTGCCCAAGCCTCTAGCTCTAAGCCACCATTTTTAATCTAAAACATTCGCACGGCCGGTTGAAATTTTTGGATCCATTCTCCTTTTATACGCCAACTCCTCCTTTAAAGAACGAGGTTTTATGTAAATACACGCGCATTGCGTCGTACGTTCACGCACGCGCAGCGCCGAATAATTCTTTCGATCCGAGTATAAAAGGAGCTTGCCAGGCAAGGGAATCCCCCTATGTATCACGTGATTTACATCTTGGCTAGCTCGCTCGCAGAACTATACGCGTGTGAAGTATCCAATCAGAGTAGAAAAATGCACTAAAGACAAATAACGAGGACCCCGGAGTCACCCAAGATTTTGCAACCACGCGTACGGAAAGTGCTAGTGGAGCTTCATGCACGAAACGCCATCTAAGCATGAGAAAAAAATAGCCCCCAGAAGCTTCTTTTTGTCAAGTATGACCCCAGAAGCTTCTTTTTGTCAAGTATGAGTATGCATATCTTTTAGAAAAAAATATATATATATATATATACGGCACGTGACCTTTGACGAAGAACTAGCGTGTATGTGTACATGCAATCATGGCCAAATGCAATTCAGGTAAATAACGACTATGATCAACATATGAAAACTTATATTGCTATTGTATTCTTCAAGGTTGAGATTACAAGTAGTATTGGGTATGTGCCCAATGACTTCTTAGAACCCTTAGTGCAGTCACATAACTCTAACGGAATGTGCATCTCTGTTGTGTGCAATCAAGTTGAAGTGTCATTTGGAGGGCAATCTGAGGAATTACACATACAAGGTATCTGTTAGCACCTCATACACCTACATGTTTATAATGAATACATTGTAGGACATACCACAACCACAGTAGACCATCCGACAATGAATGGCGGACCTCAAAGTCCAACCTGTCCACATTGGTTATGTGGGCCATGCATTGTGCCACGGCCACCTGCTTTCCTTGTAGGGATGGCAAGACCATCCCTCACAAACAGAACGAAAAGATTCCGATTGTATAGAAAGTTCTGGCAGCTCCTGAGTCATGTAGGCTTTTGGCATCACCCAACATACCTCAGGAGGAAACAGGACAGAACAGTTGTACATGATGAGAGAAATCATGCCACAATGTATACAAGATGTAAGAAAAAAAGAACACAAAATTACTTTAATGATGTACATATATCACAGGAAATACAGAGAAGATTTCCAAACCCTGAAGGAGTGCCGTATACAGGGTACAGATCTGCCTTTGAAGCCTAAATTATAATCAAAACACACATGGTACTCTCCTTACACATGTGTACTCATATACATACACATGTGTACGCACACACACATTTTAACACATTACTACCTACACACACATGTAAATGTACTTACACATGTGTAAGCACACATGGTACACTATATACACATCTGTACTCAGATACTGACATATGTGTATGCAATCACACACATATATCTTACACACTGTACTCATACTTACACATGTGGGCACACACACACATGAAACACTACGTACACGTGTCATGTGTACACATGCACATATACGTAAACATGTGTACGCACAACATACATGTACACATAAAATACATGTAAAAATTGAACCACACTGTTTCTATGTATTAGCAAGATTGGCATATGTAGTGTCTTTAGTAGTAGTAGTAGTTCTGAAAAGAACTGTTTATTAATTTAACCAAGTTATGTTTCATAAGTAACTTATATACCACATTTCACAGAGTGCAAAAAGCAAAATTTCAGAGCTTACATGAAAAGACAATCAATCACCAAGCACATTCTAAATGTGTACCAGTAAAATGGTATATGCATGGACCATCAGTACACAAACCACGACAAGAAAAAAGGTATAGTACAAAGCAAAGACTCTGAACAGATGTACTGTTGCTACTTGCAAGACCAAGTACATATCTTATCAACAGGTACATCAGTCACATGAAAGATGTAGATTAGATTCATATGGGACACTGGTCTCCCCGACTTATGAATATATACTAAACATCAACCTAAACATATGATAAGGTTGTTGTCCCACAGAAGTGTTTCTGAATCTAAACTACCTTGTGGGAAGTGCATTATCCTGTTTCAGCTTGACAGTTCAGGTCCAAATGCATTGGGAGGTAAAGGAGTTTTTGTATGGAAGCGAGGTCAATACAACAACTTAGAAGAATAGCTAGCCACACAAGGTGGAACAGCTCTTATGGCAGCAAAGGTATGAATAAGACATAAATATCAACCCAGTCCAGCAATCATTCTCTTAAAAAAGTACCAATACCTGTGTTTAGTCACACAACGTTTGAAATAGTACAAAGCCTTAGTTGTAATAAATTTAACTCTTCCTAGGCCAGACACATACGTGTACACACACATACTACTTTGATGCACTAGTGGTAAACTTGGTTTGTGGGGAAAAACATGCGCAGATGCAATTATCAAAGTGATATTGATGGTTACAAACAGCTAAGAAATCCATACAAGAAGTATAGGCTAGCTCGCTCGCAAAACTATACGCGTGATAAGATGGCAATGTTGAATTTGACAAGTGTACAAGCTAAATATAAGATGCATCCTCCGTGTATTGTACAAATAATTAAGGTAAAGGTATTAGAGTCAATGTAGTCTATAATGTTCTGCTCAAATTTTTCAAAAGCAAGTTTTCAGCCATTAATTACATTACATCTCTACTTATAAACAACTGAGAGCATACATGAAAAAACCTTCAATCACAAAGCAGATTACATTGGTAGCATGTATAGAGCATCAGTACACAGAGCAAAGTATACAACAATAGAGCTATCTATGCAATTGACGTAGATGGTTACATAGAGAAGGGTGAGCAACTCACACACGCTACATCTACATCTCATCTTCAACAATGTCCTCAGCATCATCATTGTCATCATCATCATCATTGTCATCATCATCGTCATTGTCATCATCATCGTCATCAACAAAGTCCCCATCCTCAAGTCCAGGCACAAAAAATCCGTCATCATTAGAACCCTCCTCTTCATCGCCTTGAGCAACACTGTATGTGATGTAATGTCATATTAATGTACAAACTACACATGTTCACAAACAACATACTTAGTACACTGTTTGTTTAGGTGTACGTATGCCTCCCAGATGTGTTTAACAAAGTTGAATGTTGCACACGAGATGGTGCTTGACGGTCTGGCCTCCGGGCATTTAGATACACTCGATGACTTGTGGCTGCTCTTTGTACATTCTCATTCTGGAAAGATGCAAATGTATGGTTAGCAAAGGAGTGAATACCCATAAACATACCCAGTCAAGCACAGCAAGGTTCATTCTCATAACAAAACTGTCATCCCCGAAACGAACTCTCTTGGACAAATATGTGAGAAGTTGATGATTAAAAGATTCAATCCAGTATGTGTCCCTGCACTAAATATAAAAATTTGTTGTCACATCAAACAGCAGTTGCAATGAGAAAGAAAAGCATCTTACCCTGCAGTAGTGAGCAGTAACATTTAGACCTGCAGTAAGAAAAATATGAACTATGTCTATTTAAACCTTGTGCTACATACCTCTAGCCACAACATCAGCCATCACTTTTCTAGTACACACTATCTCCCTAGTCTGTGCCACATGATGTTCAGCACGAGAAACTGTGGATATTCCTACTATTCTACAAGTGCTATAATATCTAAGATTAATTCACATGCACTTTATACCTTCCTGTTATACAAGGGACAGTGGTATGGAAGGCATTAGAAGTAGAGTCATGGCGAGCATCTGTCATAACCCACTGTATACATGATAGTAGTAAATATAGAAATAGTACTTGTACATGTACCTCTCCCTTGGTAGCGTAATGTGGAAGAGCTTTGACCATTTCAATAGCATCCTGCATGGACGCCTCAGCAATGCCATTTAGTACACTCATGTACCTCAGTGTATAATACACTATGGGAAAATAATAGTATCTTGTGAAGGAACAAAAATACAAAGAATTTACTGGTATGTGTATAGGCTTTCTTGGTTTCTCCAATGCCAGCAAAGGAACAAAACTCACAAATTGCTGAGGTAACATTCCAGCACAAGTGAATGCATGGATAAGCCTATTTAAAAAGTCTATTATAACATTCAATTCAATGCAATGTTCTCAGCATGCTCTCACTTTTGGTTTACTAGATAATGGCCATTCAGTACTCTGGAACTAGCCCATGTGCGTGACGTATGGCAGCGCTGGCATTCAAACATCACTCGAGCAGCATGACCAAGCTATGCAATTACATGTACATATATCAGGAGTTACACACATACCTGATACTAAGTTTCACACATTCATAATACACATACACATGCATTGTGTACATACCAGAATACCGCTAGCACAAAACAAACACATACATAGACACCGCACATACAGACACACATACACACTTACACACACATACACACATACATACATACATACATACATACATACATACATACATACATACATACATACATACATACATACATACATACATACATACATACATACATATGCATGCATGCATGCATACATACATTACATAGATATGTACATACACACATACATAAACAAATATGTACATACTAGCGTGTCCCCGTGAAAAATCACGGGCTAGCTAATTATTCATCTTGCTGTTATTCGTCTCACTATTGATTTGCCAGATGAACAGTTGGTCTACCTCCTAGCTCCTCTTTTTTTACTGTTTTACCCAATGTTACATATATAATCTACCACCTGTTCTAACATACAGTTACTACGCAACCTCTATAACATGCCCGCGCAATACAAATATTCCATGGAATTATTATGTGAGATAGTAACTACATGTTCTCGGCCTGTACGATGAGACTTGAGAGTGAACCATAACAGTGTTGCTTTTATTCTTTCTGCTTGTGATGACCTGTACAGGCATGCTGTAGGTTTTGTGGCAGGCATACATGGTTGCTAAGTACACGTTGCTATGCACCTTTGTGGGAGGTGGTTGTTCCTATTGGTTGCTAGGTAAGGTACGGATACCTAGTAACCAATAGGCGCTAGACGGGGTTTATAAATAGGTGATGATGCGGACGGACGTACGTACGTTGTAAATTATAGTATTAGATTACATACACATAAACACATACATACTCACATGTATAAACAGCACACACACACACCACACACAAGCATGCATAACACACATACCATATGTACACATACAAATGCGTACACATGCACAGTACAGCCGTACATTACATACGTATACATAAACACTTACACACACACATACGTATACATAAATACATATGTACAAACCACACACACACATACATAACATAAACACACACACACATGCACACAAACATGCACATACCACATACACATGCACACACCACATGCACACATACACCCATACATAACGTCCATGTGTACACACATTTAAAAAACACACATTTCATAACCTGACCTGAATGAATGATGCCACTTTCCAAAATGGAGAGCTCTTGCAGGTGCAGTGCTTAACAAGACCCTCACATAGATTATAGAAGCACCTCTTCTCTACAATAAATAGCTTCTGATCTTCGGGATTACTGTCACCAGTAAATATCCCTAAAAACGAACTTTATAATACATACGTTTTCAGTGTATATGTATACCTGATGTGTCTAGCAACGAACTAGCTTCCTGAAGCTGGTGGTGTACCCACGTCTACGGTTGGCGTTGGCGATGCAGTAAGCACGCGGTCAAGCAAGGCATTTAGGAAGCACAACGTTTCCCGATGGAGCGGACCGTCAGGAAAAAGTAGCCTCTTTGCTGCATCGAGCCTGTCTTGAAAGGCATCTTTCTCTTGTTGAGAGGAAAACGTCACTTGAAGACTCAATCTATGACGCGTCGCCATATTTTGATCAAAAGCACGTGTGCATGTGACTGTAGCAAATTTAGAATTATCGCTGCTAATTTATGTGGAAGAGTGCACATCGATATCACTAGTGAGTATTGGTTTGAAGGAATTTACAGACACCCCATGTTTCACACCGTTAAACAGACGCCATTTTTTGCCTCTCAATTTGGCCGCACGGCCGGCTGACCGCTTGCCAGGCAAGCGCTTTTTATTCGCCGACTCGTTTTTTAAAACAAGATGCCATTGACAGGGGCGGATCCAAGAATTCCGGAAAAGGGGGGGGGGGGGGGGGGGGGGGGGGGGGGGTCTAAGATTAAATTCATGAAGGGAAGGGTACGGGAGGGGGCGAGCCTCACCTGTGGCGGGGCCTGGGGCACAGTCCCCGCCGCTTTTTAGTTTTCCATTTATTTGGCATGAAAATTAGAGAATTAGAGCACTTTTCGCAATAATGATACTGTTTCTAAACAACTTAATATCAAGTATAACCATTGGGCTAGCTACTCTGAAAAGGGGTTAATTAACAAAAGCCTGCTGGGTAACGACGAGAAAACTCTTCAACCACCTCAACTCCACATCTCTATGAATCAACATCAATGCCAAACCATTTAATCTGTCATTACCCATAGTACTGCATGCGAAGTGGTGTCTTCAGAACTGCAGCAAAAAAAGGCGCAAATCATATTTTGATTTTCACAAGTGATCTGTTTTTCATATCTGTACTAAAATGATAACAGTTTGATACAGATATTAATATACTGATCACTTGTGGAATCAAAATAATATGATTTGCGTCTTTCTTTTGCTGTGAAAATTTAGCACGCTAACTGACCTTTCACACTCACAACTAGTTACTGGCAGAGTAACCGACATGACAAGGATTAGATGAAAGTATATAATCATTTAGCTTAGAGCCTTTGTAGGCGTATCAGGCTGCTTGCTTTGACAGTTCACTTTGCCATCAATCCAGCTCAGTATCTGTAATGGTAGGTTATCCTTATATAACTGTAAAACCTCTTTGAAATGACTTGGATTAAGTTGAACAGAATTCAGAGGCAGAATTTGTGCTAACTCTCCAACAATGCCTGCTGCTGCTTCTTCAAAACGATTGTCAAGCTCAGTAATTAAATGGCCCAGCATTGGAACAGTTAATGTTCATAGGTAATACTGGCTAGCATTAACTGCAGGGGTATTTGACCGATGGAGTTGATGTCTTGCTCTTCACACTGTTGTGGTTCCTGCTGCTTAATAATTAACGTAACATGCACCATTGTGTCCTCAACAGGATCACCAGTGGCAACTGCTGATGAAGTGCCTCTTCGGGTACTTCCAAATAACACGTTAATGATAAGATCCCTTTCGTAAGACATTGTCTTGGGCATGAGTCTTTTTCATTGACGCAAATCCACGGGGACAATTGTGTCTTGCTCTTCACACTGCTGTGGTTCCTGCTGCTCAGTAATTAAATCAACGCCATTGTGTGCACCGTGACCAATAGCTGATCCAAATACACATGTGTATCGAGCGTTTAATATTATATGCTTAGCAGACAGAAATTTAGTTTACTTAGATTACCTGTTCGTGCGAAAGAGGATCTGAGATCCATTGAATTGACGCGTTTACATCCTGTAGAACAGCTCGGCTCTTTCGATCGCGGTAAGGTAACTGATTTAATTAACCACGCATGTAATTAATTTTCATTACTTGGGGCCAATGTGGGGTCTTTAGAACCCAACGACCCCCCCCCCCCCCTCCCCCTGAACCCGCCCCTGGGCAATGTCGTGTGTCAAAGCCATCAGATATCAAAAAAGGATGCACATATTGATCTGAAACATCAGATGATCGTTAATGCCAGTCTGAAGCTGTTTTGGTAGCAAAGGAACTACAAAGTTATAAGTCTTTAGTAGCACTGTGTATCTCACAGTGTAAAAGGCATTGTTATACAGTACTGTATAACGTGTGTATTCTTCTGTTATCCACACGTTATACACATGTTATACGCTTCAGTATAACATTGCGTATTGGGACGCTATACGCAGTTATGTATAACAATGTTAGTATAACAAAGAGTATAACTTAAGTATAACATTAAGTATAACTATGTATAACATTAAGTATAACTATGTATAACAATAAGTAAAACAAAGCCATATACATGTACTCTTCATCATATTCATATTCCTCCATATTCATTTTACTAATTTTATAGTAACAGATGATGGATAAAAAGCTAGTACACACGTGCACGATTTAACAGGTCAGTTTATACAGCAGCACGGAGCATCCATGTCGGAAGACCATCAGGAAAACTTGTCTGTAGTGGAGAGCCCAATTTTCGTTCTTTTCGCGCAGCGGACGTTGATTATGTACCCTCCGAATTTTACTCTGCAACCATGAAACATGATCTTGAAAAACAAAAATAAAAGCAAGAGTTTATACCTGTAAAGACAGCGATGTCCTTCTCTTCCGCCTTTGGGTTGCACTCTCGCCATGTAAGCCCTCTTCTAATTTTTGAACTTTCGATCGTAACTCATCGAATGATTTCTCCATGCTCCGTTGGCCTTCTAAGATCAAGTCCACTGTCATTTTGAGCCTTGCAACCTCATTTGCTAACAAGTCCGTTCCTGAGAATGACGCTCTTGATGTCGTAGGAAGTGTTTCGCCTTGCTGCCTAACTTCTATGTGATCTTCTTGTTGGTTGCCGTCGTCTTGAAGCCGGGACCTGCTGTTAGAGCCTCTAGACATCGGACGGGGCCCAGAACCGTAGAAGTTTTGAACTGGTGTTGTAGGAAGTGTTTCGCCTTGCTGCATAACTTCAATGTGATCTTGTTGGTTGACGTCGTCTTGAAGCCGGGACCTGCTGTTAGAGCCTCTAGACATCGGACGGGGCCCAGAACCGTAGAAGTTTTGAACGGGTGTTGTAGGAAGCATTTCGCCTTGCTGCCAAGCTTCGATCTGGTCTTGGTTTCCAAGGGACCGGCTGTAGGAACCTCTTGGCACACTTGAATCACGCAGCCCTGATCCATATAAGTTTTGTACTGGCCATGATTCGCTCTCGTTTCTAACACATCTTTCGCGTAAGGGTTCTCGTAAAATGTTCCTTCGAACAGGCTTATAGTGAGGCACAGTTCCTTTTGGTGATGCCATGCGGCTTTTCAAATATGCGGGATTACGCATGCGCATTTATAATACATTTTTTATTTGAAATGGCCGCGAAATGTTCATATCACTTCTGTTCAGGATGTGCTCAGTTTGTATCCAGAACAACTTATTACAGACATCTAACACCCGGAGTTTGTCCCGGTATTTTGGATGCAGACCCCAATGATATGTTATACGACAGTATTGAAGTTTGTGATGACCTACGCGTCCATCCGGATTTTTCCAACGAAGATATTGAGCCGACTCCTTTAGAGAATGAACGCTCATCACCAAATTGCGGGGATGATGATGATGATGACGAAACTGAAATTATAGTCGACAGTTTTGATTCTGATAACATATGTGATCTTAACGATGAAAGGGGCACTCCTGCTCAGGATCATTCAGCAGAAAATAGCTCTCTAGTTGAATTTTGTGTCAAATTTCTAGTGTATTTCCAGCTCAAATTTCATCTTCCAGAAAGGGGTTTGCAGCTCTTGCTTTATTTTTTGTCACTTTTTGTTGAATTTATTTGCAGACTTGACAGCAATGGAATTTTGAGCTTACAACGTAATCTTCCAAGGACTACGTACATGTTGAAAAAGCAGTCCACAGTGCTGAAAAATGAATTCATTCATTATTGCATTTGCACCAAGTGTGACTGTTCATACAATAATGATGACTGCATTTCACAGAAGGTCTGCTCATATGTCCAATACCCAAACCACCCACACCAAAGCCGCAGAAACAGTTGTCAAGGTTTACTCGTACAGAGGATTAAAACTAGATGTGGCTACAATTTACGCCCTAGGAAAGTATATGTATATAATAGCATCATTGAAAATGTAAAGCTATTGATGTCTCGCCCTCACTTTGTGAAATTATGTGGCATTTGGAAGGAGCAAAAGAGACAACCTGGCATTCTCACTGATATCTATGATGGCACAATCTGGGAAAGATTCAGAAAATATGGTGATAAAATGCTTTTAGAAGTTCCACACAATTTGGGATTTATGCTCAATGTAGACTGGCTTCAACCATTTGAGCACTCACAGTATAGTGTAGGAGTAATGTACCTTTCAATTTTGAATCTGCCTCGTTCAGAGCGTTACAAGTTAGAGAATATTATAGTGGTGGGTTGCATACCTGGCCCAAATGAGCCACACAATATGAACACATATTTGAAGCCAATGGTAGATGAGCTCTTAATACTGTGGGAAGGTATACCTTTTCAACCACACTCCTATACAATTCCTGTTCAAATTCATGGCTGTCTTCTTGGAGTAGCATGTGACACTCCAGCTACAAGAAAAGTGTGCGGTTTCACTGCTTGCTCCTCTACTCATGGTTGCTCCAAGTGTTTGAAGACATTTAGCTGTAGTGCATTTGGTGAAAAGCTAGATTACTCTGGGTTTGATCGACAAAACTGGCCACTGCGAACCTTAGATCAGCATTGTTTTGCACTGCTTGCATTAGAAAATGCATCTTGCCAAGCACAGTGTGAAAAAGTAGAAAGAGAATTTGGAGTACGGTATTCTGAAATGGTGAGGCTGCCTTATTTTAATATTATTGAGCAACACGTAATTGATTCAATGCATAATGTTAATTTAGGAACTTCAAATCACATGGTGTCCATATGGAAGGACCTTGGCTTTTTAGGGGCTGCACAATTTGTACAAATTCAAGAGAAGGTAGATAATATGATTGTTCCTTATGGTATCGGAAGAATTCCACATAAGATTTGTTCAAAGTTCAGTGGATTAACTGCGGACCAATGGCGTAATTGGACCAATATATACTCATTGTATGCCCTAAAGGGGATACTTCCTGATGAGCACTACTCTTGTTGGGCATTGTTTGTGGAAGCATCAATGCTACTGTCACAGCATCCAATATCAGTTGATGTCTTAAAAGCTGCTGATATAAAGCTTCTTGAATTTTGCACTGGTTTTGAAAATCTGTATGGTAAGAATGCATGCACACCTAATATGCATATGCATTGCCATCTAATGCAGTGTATCCTTAACTATGGACCTGCTTCGTCATTCTGGCTTTATCCATTTGAAAGGTACAATGGTATTGTGCAATCATTTGTTGGTAACTGGGTGATGCCAGAAATACAAATGATGAAGAGATTTACTGCATACCAAAGGGCATCATCATGTTTTGAGCATACTGGGATCCCTACAGAGTTCTTTGCTGACAGATATGAAGGGTCACTTCTAGAAACCACAGTTGATGTGTACGAAAAAACCAACTACCAGCAGAATGCATCTTGCAATATAAGTGCCATCAATTCTGTTATGCATCCGAGGATACACAATGCTGGTTTAAGAATAGTGGAAAAGTATTTTTCAGACAGTGATGTATACAACATAACAGTGGTATACTCTCTAATTTATTCAGTCCATCCTTCACAGCTGGTATTTATTCAAAAAGCACATGGTGTTTTTGGTGACCTTACAATTATGGGTGAACGTTATCTATCAGTTAAATCCAGATCTCAGCGATCATCTATTATTGCTGCAAAATGGTGTGGTCTAAATGGACAAATTGATTCAAGTGAGAGCAGCAAATATCGGTATGGAGAAGTTCAGCACTTCATTCACCACACTGTTGTAAGTCCAGAGAGCAATAGAACAGAAAAGCACATATTTGCTGCTGTCAAGTGGATTAGAATCCATTTAAGACAATGCAGTCTTTCAAAACCATTGGAAATCCTATCGACAGACTTTGAACCTGAAGGACCAGCTACCTTTGTTCCTGTATCACGAATCAAATGTAGATGTGCCATATCTCCAAAAGAACTGATTCAGTTGGACTATGGAGAGGACTGTGTTTACATTGTATGCCCAATGAACATTGAAACATAATTTTTAACCAGGCGTATGTAATGCCACACTCATTATAAAACGTTTCTTACACAATATGTAGCACTATTGTTTTTGCTAATACAAAATAGCTGGTAGAGATGAACATGTCCTGAAGTTCCAGCAAACATCCACAGCTTCGCTATCAACAGGGTCAGGTCTCAAACCTGCATACAAATAATAACAGAAATGCAACTAGTTAACTAACCACACATTGTCACAATGAGAGAATCAAGGCACTCTGAGGTCACCATATGGTGCCCATGCTGTACGACAGGTAACTATTGACATCAAATCTGTCACAATCACCTGGCACTCTGAGGTCACTATGGTGGCCATGCTGTACGAGAGGCAACACTTGGTCTTGAACCACTTGTGTGATATTCTAATTAAATGGGATACATCATACACAGAATGGTAACAAATTCACTAACCACACATCGCTACAGCAACAGAATAGCCAGGCAACCTGAGATCACCATGGTGGCAATGCTGTACGAGAGGCAACACTTGGTCTTGAACCACTTGTGTGATATTCTATTTAAATGGGATACATCATACACAGAATGATGACTAGTTCACTAACCACACATCGCTACAGCAACAGAATCACCAAGCACTCTTAAGGCACCATGGTGGCCATACTATACGAGAGGCAACACTTGATCTTGAACCACTTGTGTGATATTCTAATTAAATGGGATACATCATACACAGAATGGTGACCAGTTAACTAACCACAGATCGCCATGACGAATTAATTACCAGCACTGTGAGGTCACCATGGTGAAGCACTTGACCTCAAACCACCAGTGATTGAAAGGGACTCCAAGCATTGCCATGACGTCAGAATCACCAACTACTCACTGTACATGTTTAAAACATGAGAGCTTAAACGCCCCGGCCGTTTCATTAACCGATCTAAACATTCCGCGCGTGCCACGCTCACGTGATGTATTTATGTAACCATGGTGATTATACGTCATACATGAGCTTGCTTGTAAGGCTCGTAAATAATGAGCAAACGTTTAAATGACCAGTTACGCATGCCTTAACTCCCCTGATTTGATGCATTTACGCTCACAACTGGAAGCAAGATTCACTACTTATTAACTAACATCGTACATAATTATACTTATTGACCTGCGTGAGTATTAGTAATTGCCAAGCTACTAGTAATAGAGAAGCAACGTACGCGTACGTTGCTTGGCAGATTGCAATCCGCTTAAAGTCTGACATTAAAAATTAATTAAGAGACCATACTGTTATATCCTGTTATACGCAATGCGTATAACAGATGGGTGAGGCAATGGCCATATTGTCTATTTGCATCCGTGTGTACACCTGTACACATATTAGGGTAAATGTGTACAGGGGAGCACAAATTACTTACCCTACCTTATCTTTGTAATTAATCACAATTGTAACTCCAAAATCAATACATGAGTACACAACACATTAATAATAGATGGTCAATTAATAATAAAATAAAATTGATTGTTATCTGTCAATTAAACTAATTAGAAAAGTGAATAAAAATTAAAAAAGTAAATAAATCTTAGCGCGCGCATGTGAGTGGTTATGATGGAGAGAAGAGCAGGTGCGCGTGTACGCAGAACAAGAGGCTCAAACGGCGGAAGCGCGAGTACTAGTGGAGGCGCGAGTACTAGTGGAGGCGCGAGTACTAGTGGAGGCGCGAGTACTAGTGAAGGCGCGAGTACTAGTGGAGGCGCGAGTACTAGTGGAGGCGCGAGTACTAGTGGAGGCGCGAGTACTAGTGGAGGCGCGAGTACTAGTGGAGGCGCGAGTACTAGTGGAGGCGCGAGTACTAGTGGAGGCGCGAGTACTAGTGGAGGCGCGAGTACTAGTGGAGGCGCGAGTACTAGTGGAGGCGCGAGTACTAGTGGAGGCGCGAGTACTAGTGGAGGCGCGAGTACTAGTTGTGGAGGCATAGGTAGAGGAAGTGTCAGTAGAGGTAGAGGAAATGCCAGTAGAGGTAGAGGAAGTGCCAGTAGAGGTAGAGGAAGTGCCAGTAGAGGTAGAGGAAGCGTAGGTGTTTAATTATGCATATTGAAGGAGTGAATCCTCAAAGCCTAAAGCAGCAGTCTGCCCTGAGTCGATGGAGTGATACTTAGACAACACGAACATTTATTATGTATGCACTTGCATTGTTGTTGATTTTGGATGCATATAAGTGATTTGAATTTGAATTTATTTTGCAATAAACATCATTCTTCTACATAGGACTAATTTGTGTACACCTGTACACATTTTACTGCAAAACTTTCTTGATAGAACCACATGAATAATTTCACAATACATAGTTACTATGTCATGCCCTCTATCACTTTCAAGACTCTTTTGAAAACATAATACTACTAAGGTAAAGCAATGTAATTTGTGTACAGGTGTACACAAATTAGAGCATTTGAAAGTAAAAGTGATTACTCAAAAGAAACAGCATTTTTGCAATGTACATACAAAACAAACTATATGTATAAAATTTGACTTATTGAGAATGTTCCCATCATGTTTTTTAAATCTCTCACTTTTGCAGTGTTCTGTAGTGCTGTGGATAACTGAATTATGAACAGTTATTGCAATAAGCCAAAATTAGCATATTCATGAGAAGTTTAGCCACAATTTAGCATCACCACAGGGGGTATAGATTTTCAAAAATTGTGTTAAATGCTCACTTCTGGTATGAGATATGATGCAACAAAATGAATGGGGTAATTTGTGTACCACTGTACACACTTCAGGATGCAAATAGACAATATACTACTGTTATGCGCAGTTATACGCAATGTGTATAACAGATTATGTATAACAGCGTGTATAACAATGTTATACCGACGTGTATAGCAACTCTTTTTACACAGTGTCTGAGACAAGATTCTTTTTCAATTTAACCTATTATTAAATCGGAACCTACGCGAGTAGGTTCCATATATTGGAATCCTCAGTGCAGCATCATGAATCAGTGTCATTAAAAACGTCACTCACGTCTAGCGGGACAGCCAAGAGTCGGGTCACTTCGCTCTTAGTGGCAATCGAGCGATATTAAAAAGGGTAACAGTTCTGCGTTGTATCTATGTCACAAGACGGTGTATTTTTAGAGAACAAAAATACTCGTCCCCACCGTCCGTACCCAGGCCCACCTAAAATTTCTCTTCCGTCGTCGTCGACTTCTTCCTTCGGGATAGCATAACTAACGACAGGAACGTTTTTAAAGCACGCCAAGTGTACCAATTGCTTCAGGATGTGTCCGCAGGTTATCTTCAGGGGTCTGTTAGACGCCTAACAGATCGGGCTATTAACTAAAGCGAGTAGTTCCTTATTTGGTGTTGATCTACAAATAGCACATTACATCAGCTATCACAATGTACTTATAAAATATCAGATTTGATGGTTTTAATTTAACATGCAATCTCAAGGACAATTCTGATTCCACTCGAGCATCTAAAAGTGGAAAGATCCAGATGCTGCCAGATCTGCAAAACGAGTACTAGTTCATGTCTAGCAAGGACCAACAAAACGACCACACAAAGGTACGTTACATTATCGATAAATGTTGGATCGATAAATTATATATTATGAGCATGCATGGTATATCGCTAAAAATGGAAGGAATAGTTTCTGTTACAGCGGCAGATACTGCGCCTCTCTCCGCTTTATAGTACTATAATGTGTGCATACAAGGGGGGGGGGGGGGGGGGGGGGGTACACAACAACACTCGGAGCAACGACGGTTAAAATGAAAATCACCGGGCCTTAAATTAGCCATGCATTATAATGTCTAATGTACCGGGCGTCTACCGCTATGTACAGATAATAAATTTATTCACGTTCTGCCAGTTTAAAATCCCTTTTATATTTGACGGTACATGCACGTTGTTAAGGTCCTTTGGAGTTTGACCCGAAATCTCCAAGCTATAATACTTTTTCTTCGTTCCGAGTCAGCGCGTCAAAGTGAATCAAGCTATTCGATTGCGATACGTGTGGTTACGCATCGCAATCGAATAGCTTCACTTTGACGCGCAATCACAATTCAGAAAAACATGATACAATTCTGTTGAATTATTAGTCAAATAGCCCTTTTCTAAATACAATGCTTATTCCATAATTTGGTTATTCTTTCCAATTGTGTCATTCCAAATTAAAGTGGATTTCAAGATTTCATCTCCGCTTTGAACATCTCCAATTATCCTTCTACTAAGTAATTAATCTCTTGCTCTTTGCAGTTGTTTAGATCAGAAGGGAGGAAAAATAAGTGGTCAGTTCTTAAATGAAGTATGAAGTATGGTATGATGGGGCCTTAATTACCTAGCAGTAGTCTATTCCCTCAAGATAGGCCTGTAGTAGATGTTACAGTAGAAGAAATGACTGAGGTATATACAATCATATTGCTGAAATGTAGTGATGACTGAATTAAACTAGAGCCATTGGCTCTTTTCCCTCTATCATTCAGTTCTCAGATAGGTAGTATAAGCCAAGCAACATACAGTTGCAGAGAGCGGGATGAATTTCAACATTTGATTTTTGCAGGTTATAGTTTATGCTCTATGATATTTTGTGTAAAAATGTGAAACATTTCACATGTGCAATTTGGACCATAACCATACAACCATTGGATATAGCCAGATTTTGCAGAAAGGCCTGAAAAGCCACCTTATCATGTGCTTTGTAAGACACACCATGCAATAAACATGGTGTGCTCAACATACCACGAGGGTCACTAGACACACTGACAAAGTAATACATTAGCATAGATACATTACATTGGTCACACATGCGCATCATTGAGAATGTAATTTACTATGATTATAGCTGACTGACTACGGACTAAACTTCACATTCATTGCCAGTGTTGTCGTCAACAACATTTCCTTGTCATCAACAATATTTTCCTCTATGTCAGTGCACTCTCATTAAATATATATCAGTACGCTATGCATGTCATTAACGTTTATAACAGTGTACTTAAGGCTAACTATGCTCCTCTGCTATCTTCCTCGCCAGTGCTGGATTATTGCCTCCAACAGGTTTGTGTACAGCTTGGCACAACATCCTCCAAGATGGCTGACCATATGTCATGGTATCATAGGTCTGTTGTAGCCATGCATAAAGCATATCTCTGAGACATTCTATTGGGTCATTCTGATGTTTTGTTTTAATGATAGTCAAATCTGCATGCCTAATTCTTAGGACTGCTCCCAGGGACATCCATTTACTAGCTATATTCTGCACAGCCTCCATTATATCAACAATATGATCCTCATCTGAAACAAGGGATGCAGTTTTTAGGCACAATATAGGATGATATTCACAAACATACCAAGAAGGTCCCCAGACACACTTGAGAAATCATCACCACCTGTACTTGGTCGAGTATTACTTCCAACCCTCTGGTTTCCTGTTCCTTCACTTCGACTTCTATCTCCACCTCTACTTTGATTATCATCAACTGCAATGGAATTAATACTTATTTATATCACAAGTTCTCTATTAACCCCTATTCATCTGATGTCCCATACGAAGGACAAATGTCTTGCATAAGGGACAATTTTTGAAGTCCTTTTTATACATGACCTCAGTAAACTTAAAAATCGTGGAATCATGCAGGCAATTCTCGAGTTGTTCTCGCTGGGGGTGCATGCTTTGTAAAGGTTAACGGAAAAGATTGGGAGGTAGGGCAAATCATACGTGTGTGAGGTGAGGTACGAATGTCAAAAGTCATGACATTCGTAACTCTCGCGCGTATTGTGTGTGACGTACTCTCGCGCGTATGCCCTACCTCCCGTCCCAATCTTTTCCGTTAACCTTTACAAAAGATGCACCACCAGCGAGTGCAACTCGAGAACTGCCTGCTTCCGCGATTTTTAGTACATGAGGTCACGTACACAAAGGGCTGTCCCTTACGCAAGACATTTGTCCTTTGTACGGGACATCAGGTGAATAGGGGTTAAGAAGTATTACTGACATTGCTGAAGATCATTAACAACATAGCAGATCTTCAACCAATTACTTTTAACACCGCGTCCATGAGAATCGAATACTTTTTTGGCCTATTTTGTCGAATTCACTTTTTGGAAAATTAGTCGGAAGGGTACCAATTGCCACAAATACCGGTGTACTATGTAGTTCAACTCCTTGGACGATTTTTGAAGCTACTGGCAATCTTGCAACTACCCCCTCTGAGGACCTACGTTTGTTTAGAGTCGAGCGGGTAAGATCGCTACCGGAAATGGGACACATTTTTCTGACAAGGATTCTGAGTTAAAAAACAGTATAGACATGCTCAACTGGATCAGATAGGTAGCGTCGAAACAGACATAAAAACTTCTTTGGATCTTGACTCCGGACCCAAATATTGGTCGTGCACAGGCCCAAACACCTAACATTTGGCCATACGTAAGCATTATTTGACGTCATGTGGGTCCAATTACAATTTAAGAGATTACTCAAATTGTGCAGCAAATATTACAAATTAGTGATTGTATGTGTGCATGCTGGTGAAGAATGGATTGTTGTGCATCTGCTTAGTGACAAAACAAGTGCTGGTTGGGGTGGTAAAACGTTTAGTTGGTCAAATCAACAAATATTCGTTTTGGGGCAGCACACTAAAATATCTTCTTTACAAGTGTTTCCATGTATGTCATTTCGACTGTTCCCCAAAAAACACATTAAACCCTTGAACTTGAACTGTAGTCCACATTTCACATTATTATATCAATGGCTGAAGTGAAAATGGTTCTACAGAATTGGGAGCTTGTGAAGGTTTGATTAAGATCTGGGGGAAAACCCCACAACTGGAGTTCTGAAACGGTTGTCTTAACCATAGGTGACTTCCAAAATAAATCACAGAACTACATCAGCACTTGCTCCGCTTGTTCTGAGATTACTTTTGGAGGTCTTCTTCCTTGAAACAGCTGATCACACAAAATAACATATAGAAAAGTTATTAAGTCAGGTGTTTGTTGAAAACTAGTTTGTCAACATATGAGTGTTCAGTCATATTATTTACCATTGTTCCAAAAACTAATTTTAAATATTGAAGACCTGAAAAAAGTTTATGCTCAACTGCCATAATTCATAACTGCACCTGTTTAAACTATCGTATTTGATCACATCATTCATTCCTTTGATGTGTGTGCCTCCAGATGATTGGTTGTGGCTGCCCCTAGTGTGCTATTGTATTCCACATCTCTATGTATCTGGGGTCCACAAGGGGCTGCACATTGAGAAAAACTGAGCCATACATTGTGACATTATTTACAAGAACACAGTAAGGAACAAAAGAAATTGACACTGACGCTCTGTCATTTTCACACAGGGATGTCGCTGTTATTCTCTCATCTGCTGAAGAAGAGAAGATTGTGATGCTGCAGAAGTACCCCATGCCTCCTTCACACCCCTAGTGGTTTCTGTTGATGGAGTTCTAGGTTAAGTAGCAGAATGCTTTGTAAAAAATCCTTGCTGAAAAAATTGCTACCAAATGGAAAAAATCATATCCAGAAGTAACAAGATGGATACGAGCCAAGGCGGTCTTTTGCCATTTTGAGGGCCACAAATTTATGCCTACGGGGTTCTCGAACCAAATGGGGAAGTGGTGCAGCAATCGATGATGGGGGCTGGTCTGCTGGAACTTGCATAGATTTAAAATTATTGTTTTATATTTTGTATGTAATCATTCTATGAATTGAAAAAAAAAACAAAAGAGGTAACTGAGGGACAGTTATTATTTGATTTCTCTGGTGCATGATATTATTAGACGTACGTTAGTAGGTCCTATGTAGGATTTGAAGTGTGATGAATACGATTAGCAAAACACCATGCAGATTCCACTATTGCCATTGTACCGTAGAATCTGTTGGACTTTAGCGAGCGTATTTGGATACAGCCAACAATTACCTACAATATAATAAAACTGCCGACACTTAGAAAGCTCAGACAACAGAGATAACGCTCTCTCGTTCTCCATCTTCTACTTCTTCTTCTTCTTTGAAATGAAGAAATAATTGACACTTGATGTTAACATCTCAAATGTTCGTTTAGCATTACATGCTAATAAAGCCTCTAAATAGGAATAGGAGCATAGAGGATGCAAGTTTATTGTACACACTGACATATTCATGAAGTATGCTGCATTGCTATCGATGATATCAAGCAAGATTCCATATTTTGTGTTTGGTGTACGGTGGCTTCTTATTATCCTATGATGATCTGTAACTAGTATCAGTACATCATAATGGTGTGTGAATTCATAAGATTGATACATGCAGTTTGTACTAGAAATGGTGTCTTCACAGTAATGGAATACAACTTACCTAAAAAGCATTCCACGTTAATACTATGTGGTGTTACAGCACCATGTAGATAAACTTGCAAGGGACGTTTGAGTGCAGGTGAGTTCCAAAAATTAGTAAAGGTGCATTCAGGTAGTCTCTTTCCTCCGTCATAGTCATCAACTTCCTTTTTTGTTATCTATTTAAAAAATCGATTTCATAAATACAGTCTGCTATAAAAGAATCATGCAAGATCTCTTTTCACTTACCTCAGCAGGGTTTGCAACAGGCTTAAACTCCCATCTATTTTCACAAGGCTCAAAAGCTATTTTCGAATCATGAAATTCCACCACCATACTGTCTTTAGTTTTGTTAGAAGTGCTTTTTGCAACCAACTAGAGGAAAAGCATTTTTTTCAGCACAACACAGAGTTTTCATTATTTATAATTGGAAACTACATTATGAAGATGAAGGCAAAGAAAGTAATGCATCTTACATAGCATGCATCTTTGTAACATTGCTAAACAAATAACATTATCACTATGAGTATTACCTCATTAGCTAGCGGTAAATTCTTGGTAATAACAAAGTGCACCTTTCGACACTGAGATTGAGAGTCATCATAGTACAAAAATCCATTGTATGAAACGTTTGGTACACTCCCAGTTAACCAGTTCCAAACGGTGGTCAAGAATGAAAAACTGCTGACATGTATTCTTCCGATCTTCATTCCAGTCCTATCATCAACTTCAAATGTTCCTCCATTCATGTATTCAAACCTGGATTGAGCTTGGTCTTTTGCCACCACGAAGCAAAGCTGGCTTGAATCTTTGGCACAATGTATCATGGATACCTCAACAGGTTGGTTGAACCTCTCAATGAATGGAGTTGTTGAAATGTGGTAAACAGCACTAACAAGGAATGAACCGGATGGCAGAGGAATGTTTGTAGTAAGGTCAGCGGTGACAAACAGACTGCATTCTTTGACATTTGGAGGCAAACAATCTTTGCCAACAGAAATGGACAACCCATAGTCATCCAAGTTAAATACATTTGCATTTCCGTTGAATATTGGAATACATTTTCGTTTTTCTGAAACAAAAAAGTTTTGTAATTACAAACGTAATTAATTGGAGTCTAAAAATATTTCAGGACATAGTGAAATGGTGACAATTCACATACTTACCATCCTTGTGTTCTACATGTTCAACCTAAGCAAAGGAAGTAAAACCAAATCAATTAACATACAGTAAGCCATAAATTTAGCTGGAAATGACATCTTGAAGGCATTTGTACATACCTTACAAAACCATGATTTCTGTAGTCTGGTTAATTCAATTTGCTTACTGGTCAGATGACACTTCATTTCCTCATAGTCACCACCTTCAAGCTTTGCCATGTGCTCAACAGCAACACCACATGTACAATAGAGTCCGTAAGATGGAAGGCTGTATTGTAAGTCATTACAAACATTTGTGAATGATTCACTGACAGCTTTATAAACACGAAATCGGACTTCTGGGATGTTTATCTCATTAACGCACACCTCATAATAAGTATTAAAAGCAGTGAATACGATGTCATATGATGTTTTTGACCACAAATAATGGAAGCACATTCTGTTTTTAAACTGTGAAAGAGACGTATTGATTTCCCAGTTATGTGTATCAACAAGCCTGGTGGAAACTGCACAGAAGAATCCAATAGGACAATAGCCCTGCTCAAATGTCACTAGTAATGAATACGAGTTATTGCAAACATTGTAAGCTGGTTCTGTTTGTGGCAGCAAAGAAGGCATGAAGAAAGTATCAGAGCTTATAACAGAAATAATATGGCAATGTTTCATTAAAGACCGTAGTTGGTCAAAATTTAGGCATTTATTATCGAAACTACATGGATTTTTCATCACTACCAATCCATTCGTATTGCTTTTTTTATCTGGCTTGTTGCAGTCACAGAAATACTGTTGAATGACTTCTGAAATTGAATCCAGGATTGGCTGGAAGTTAGTAATAACCCAGCTATTGAGCTCAGGAATATTTGAATAATAGAGCAATGTGCCTGCTTTGTAGTGTAAAAAATAAAGGATAACATCGATTTCATCCTCCTGTATGCCACATACTTTGGCTATTTCATGACATTTTGATCTTTCAACTTTATGCAACCCTTCTAACTCAGCATATTTATGCACAGCAAAGTCAAATACCAGCCAGGGACCTGGGATACCATCGGGAAGTGTTTCGGATAATAATTCTTCGATTCCTTCTTCGATTTTTCTTTTCACATTTATTATGCTTTTATCATCACATTTGGCAATTCCAGTAATAAAATCATCCATATTTTTCATTTTTAACCAATCCACGACTTGTGGTCCAAATGCTTTTGATTCATCTAACAAGGTTTGATATAATGACTCAGTTTTCCATTTTATTTCTTTCATCTTGTTTTCTTCCGAGCCCTCCAGCATATCCTTATGTGTACCAATTAGCAATAGTTTAGATTTAGAATCAAACTGCAATGTAGGATGAAATTGACTTTTACTTGATAAATAAAATTGGCTTGATATTGCATGAGAAATAAAATCTTTTACAACATAAGTACTCTCTGGCCATGTTTGCTCTACTCCATTAATCGGCTGATACTGAGCATTGTAAGATATTTTTGGGTTATCTGTTAGTTTAAAAATTAGAAGTCTTAGAGAAGGACCACTGATTAGAAGAGGGAATATTTCTTGAAAAGTGGGTTGTCCACCTCCATCAATCACTTGTAGAAGGATTGCATTGTCAAGGACGTGAGCCATATCCATGACCTTTGACCAATTCCTATTTTTAATTGCTTCTAAGAAAAGGTTTTTTAAGTCCACCTGTGAGCTGCTTACTTTTACATGTACCCCAGTGGTATCTGCAGCTAAATGGCTACCTTGCATTTTTTCTTCTTCTTCAGTTTGCACCGTGTCTTTCGCTGGCTTTGATATGCTGATGGTAGTAGTAGTAGTGATGCTATATCCATCATCTTGGTACTCGGTAATAGAAACTGGAGTAGGTATCAGTGGCTTGTCTTCTCTAGTGCTGTTTATTTGCACATCTTGAGGTCTGATTTTATTTTTGGATAATTCAATGTCCAGAGATTGCAAAAGTGTTTTTGCAATGTCATCTAATTCTTGGAAAGTCCAACTCCATTTATTGTCTTTTTCAATAGCTAATAAACGTGTAATCAAAATAGGACTACCAATCTCTGCAATTGGTGTACTTGGTTCAGGGGTGATGCAATTTTGTGGTACATTCACTGTGTACCTAAGGAGCTCTTTACGAAGGGTGGTTTTCCCAGCACGTGGGGGTCCAAAGAAAATAAGCTTGCCAATTTTCAAACGGCGAAATGAAATATCTTTGTAACCAGCCAGTACCCTTGATAACGTCTTTGCTAGATATTCTGTTTTTTTTTATTTTTTTTTTTATTTTTTTTTTTTTTTTTTTTTTTTTTAATTCGGCAAATACAGCATATTCTGTTAACAATGCAAATTTAACATGTTAAAGAATAATAACATACTGGTCATCTTAATGAAATTTATTTTGAGCTACATAACATGCATTGGTCTCAAGCTGTTACCAACAACTCACATGCCATTAATAAATTTATTAGTCAAACCAGGCAATTTTAGAACAACAGGTTATATCTCATTCTACCTGACTGAATCTCATGTTTCCAAACCTTCTATCCCTATTTCTGATGTGGAGTGGTGCACTGTATACAGTTGATAAACGAAGTTGCAGCATGGAGAAGTCGATTTCAGGCAAGGACTTTGTATTCGAAGAGCAAATGTTACGTGCATGCACATAGTTGTTTGCGGAGACATAGCATAGCCCACCATTAGTGGCGTATCTAGGATTTCAGCGAGGGGGTGCTTCACGTACATGTAAGGCCTGATACGAAAAGTGTGGGGTGTGGAGGTGGTGCTGTTCGCTTCAGGTCCGATACAAAAAGTGGGGGCCCTTTGTTTAGCAAATATGTTATTAACAGTTACAATTTTGGCCGAGGTTGAGCACCGGGAGCACCCTCTCTGGATCAGCCGTCTGAATACGCCACTGCACCATTAATTTTGTAAACCTGTCGTGTCGCTCGACCTAAGCACAGACCATATTCTTAACCACATTTACTGCAAGTATAGCCGAAGCTAGCCTGCATGTGTGGTGGAGAATCCAAAGAAGGTGCTCCGGGTGCTTCACGCCCCTCGGCCAAAATTGTAACAGGTAAAAACGTACTTAAATAGAGTAGGCCCTATACCAAACAAAGGGCCGCCACTTTTCGTATTGGGTCTGAAGCGGACAGCACTCTTACCCCTCCCCCCCCCCTCACTTATCGTATCTGGCCTGACCTGAAGCACCCCCGCACCCCCACCCCCCCCCCCCCCTCGCTGAAACCCTGGATATGCCGGCCCTACCGTAGTGTGCAGGTATTCGCGTTGTGGTCGATTTGAGATAAAAAAGTAATGTCTTACTGCTCGCCTACCAGGGTTAGTATATATTTCAATCACACTAACATCGAAAGTCAGCCGGTCATCAAGACACACCTCCCCAGTCTGATAGAGGTTATTTATATTATTGCGAGAGTTTTATAATTGCCCATAAACATTGTTTAATTCGTATAATTCTTTGTTAATCGATGCCCCAAAAATTACGTCAACTATGTAGTAATTAGAAAACATATCTTGATTTTAACTTCATAATGCATTGCAATCTGAAACTAAAATTTTTATAGTGGAATTTAAAAAAAATCCGCTATATGTTAAAAAGTTAAAGAATTCAATTTGGAATTTTTTTGTGTATGACCTCCAATGTATAGGGCATTTCTGGATATGCTTCGCAATGAACAGAAATTTATTTCAGAAAAACAATATTAATGGTCCCTTCGGTCCTTAACACCGGATCCATGAGAATCGAATACTTTTGTTGTCGAACCCAACATTCTAAAAATTAGTCGGAAGGCCCCCAACTGTATGGAAAAGAATATTTTTGGATAGTTTAACTATCGCCTAGACATACGGCGTTGATGTCTGCCTTATATCTATTGTGGACACTAACCTGTATGCTTTCAAAGTGACACGATTCTATGTTTTTTCGGTTACGAAGCGTAGCGGAGGACACTTTTTTCCTAGGCAATTAAGAGCTGTTTTGGATACGCTTTAAAACGTCATTTGGTACTATCAGGGGGCCACAATGGATACCATGTTGGCAGTTAGCTTAGTTCTTGTGCAAAACTCACCGACAGTTTTTACCTCGTTCGAGGACTTACATAGATCATTGTAGTTTATTAATGTCTGGGTACGAGTAATCAATACCCGGACGGGAACGGAAAAGAAGGTAGTGCATTTGGCTCACGTTATGTATGATTATGGCAAAATATTAACTGAATTATTGATTACTTGTCCCCAGAAAATAATAAACTACAATGATCTATGTAATTATAAGTCCTCGAACGAAGTAAAAATTGTCGGTGAGTTTTGCACAAGAACTAAGCTAACTGCCAACACGGTATCCATTGTGGCCTCCTGATAGTACCAAATGACGTTTTAAAGCGTATCCAAAACAGCTCTTAATTGCCTAGGAAAAAGTGTCCTCCGCTACGCTCCGTAACCGAAAAAACATAGAACCGAGTCACTTTGAAAGAATACAGATTAGTGTCCACGATAGATATATGTATGCGTGTAACTGAGACCCACATGACGTCAAATAATGCTTACGTATGGCCAAATGTTAGGTGTTTGGGCCTGTGCACGACCAATATTTGGGTCCGGAGTCGAGATCCAAAGATGTTTTAGTGTCTGTTTTGACACTAGCATAATAGGTTACTGCAGGAATTGATTCAAACGCTACCTATCTGATCCAGTTGAGCATATCTATACTGTTTTTAAACTCAGAATCCTTGTCAGAAAAATGTGTCCTGTTTCCGGTAGCGATCTTACCTGCTCTATTTGTGACAATTGGTATCGTTCCGACTAATTTTCTAAAAAGTGACTTCGACAAAATAGGTCAAAAAAGCATTCGATTCTCATGGACGCGGTGTTAAAAAAAATCTGGGATGATCTACCCATGATGTTTATTTAACAAACAATAATAATATTCATAGATTAATTATTCAGAGCAGCATACTTCATAAACCATTATGGATATTGATGATACACCTAACCCTAATATAAATACAAGTAATTGCAATAAGATCGGATGATGTGAAGCTATTGACTAACATGCTGTAAATAGCACACTATACTCACTATCTTCAAGTGTGCTGGCAATGATTGGAGTACTGTTATCCCCATAATCCACTGTCTTGGCCCTCACACGTATGGTGTACTCAGTGTGTGGTCTTAGACCAGTCAGCTCAGTACTGGTAGCATTTCCAGCAATATCATGAAGGCATTCACTTTCACCATGCAGAGTGTAGCTGACTTGATAACCACTGATGATACCATTTACATCATGTGGTAGTTTCCAAGATATGGTCATGGATGTAGCTTTGATATTGTCAGCTTTTAATCCAATTGGAGGAGAAGGAACTGAGGAGGGAGAAAATATTACTGTTAAATCGACGGACCATCTATACGTAGACAAAATTGGTCAAAATCATCTAGACGTAGACACTATTTCAAAGCAAGTTTCGCGTATTAATATCCTCCAAAAAACATTTATGGTCTTACTGAGCCATCTAAACAGGTTAACAACTCGTGGGTAGGTAGCAGTTTTATCGTTCGTGAAATAGTCGCTTGAAATGGCTAAGAACATTTAAATTGGTGTCAAAATGAAAGTAATGAATGAGAGGTCCAAGAACCAGTGAAGCGACTATTTCACAAATGATAAAAATGCTACCTACCCACGTGTTGTTTAACCTGTTTAGATGGCTCAGTAAGACAATGAATGTTTTTGCAGGATATTAATACCCGAAACTTGCTTTGAAGTAGTGTCTACAAGTGGCTGATTTCGACTAATTTCATTAACATATAGATGGTTTGTTGATTTAACATTAAGATATTGAGATACAGTATTGAGCACATAGGAAGTAGCAGTGATGGGAGGTGTCTTATAGTGAGACGGATGATATGCAGAAATGCACCTAGGTGGCTTTCTGGATGCAATAATGATTTGAAATGGCTCGTAGGAAACTACAATGGCCCGGTAGGTTGTGCTAACAAAACAATGTAAAAGCTGTGAACACAGAGCATAGAGCTGTTTGTGGTATAGAGTATAGAGCAGTTGACACAGAAACATAGTTGGCGTGGCCCACCAGAGGTCTGAGAACGAAAGTTGGGCATGACAACGGAAGTTGTTGAACAAATGGATTGGAACAAAATATATGGCAGGCAGGCAGGAAGAGAATTTATTTTAAATGGTGCTCCATCGTGACGATGTGGAGTTGACAGAGGTCATTATATAATGATCGTGATACATCGTAGCTACAGTTTCAATGACTTAAGAGATACTGAATTTTCACAGCTTCTGTGGCTTGTACAGCACTCCCCACATGACCCCTTGCTGGGGTGGGAGTGAGTACCACACTCAACTAGCCTGCTTCCTCCCAATACCTGGATCTGCCTCCTGCTCTACCTAACAGTCACCAGCAATGGTACATCCAGTATTGACATACTGAAACTTGCACTGCAATATCGGCATACTTGTTGGGTAGAGTACAGTGTACTTTATCAAGCCAAGTTAATCAGGTGTCCAAGAATGAAACAACAGCGCTGGAAGCAGTATAACGCAGGATTAAAATTAAATAACAACTTGTTTTAATTAAAATGCATTACTACCATTAGGCACATACTACCAATCCAATTATTGTAAGCAGTTAAGTAATGGACCCTTTGCACGAAAGATTAGATATGTGATAAACATCATGTCCGGTGCAGTGGTTGCCTAGTGATATTGCATCACATTCGCAGACGTTAGTATTCCTTCAAAACTAACACTTTCCTTTAGTGTATGTTGGGCTTCCAAACGGTGCTACAGTATAATGAGCGTGATATGAATGTACATGATAGCTATACAGTATGAAAAATCACCAGATCTTCTTCACATACATGTAGAGGAGAAGCATATTTGGGCTTGAGGAAGCCAGAAGAAGCTTTGACTGCAGTACTACCAACATTAGCAGCAAGCATGAGAGCGTCAAAGATATCGTCATAAGGTGACTCCATCTTGGCCTACATCCAGTAGTGCCAATCGAGGGAAGGCCTGGGTTGTCTATGGTCGAAGTAGGAGTATTGGCTATACTAGTAGTGGCATACCGGCACCAGGATCAGATACAGTGATGATCGAATGAGACCTGTTGAACCATGGCCTCCATTAACAAAGTGATGCGAGCAAACTTAGTCTTTCAACTCGGCCCAGGTGCTTCTCACCACACTGCTCCGTGTGAAGAGTTCTGTGACATGAGATAGTAGTAGATTTTTTAAATCCTGTACAGCTACCCCATACAACACACCCTTCCGAAGTACGAACGAAATACTAATGTCGCTAGACAATGGCTGACATTTTTACTCTAGATGTGACGTTTATCACATATCCGATTTTTCATGCAAAGGGTCCATTGTATCAAAACCCTCATAAATCAAATATTCAAAGCCTCTATCATTAAGATTACGGTTAGAGATTATTGATTTAAACATGAACGCTAAAATCTGAATATAAGTGGCGGAACAGCACTGATTTCAAGCTACTAAGTTCACTAATATTGCAAGCTATTTGATTCTATCTTCTGAACAGTTGGGACAGTGTCCAGCAAAATCACCCTTGTGATACTTTTTCAAATTTGCCAGGACAAGCAAAAGAAAAGTAATGCTCGCATTGAAATGTATGGCTAATTATAAATTCAGTGTCCTATAACTTTATGATGGATAGTCCAATTTAGGATGCATAAGAATCATTTCATAGAAGCTCTTTGGAGTTCATGTAAAATCGAAAAATTTGAAAACTTGAAAAACCTCCCAGAAGGGTGATTTTGCTAGACACTGTCCCATAAAGATATATAATTGAATTTTTAATACTGCAGTTTGTATTTGACTGAGCATGGTTATTAACTTCATTTAGATTGATAATTTTGATCCTAAATTATTTTGCTTCAAACAATGTCAGTTCTTTCTAGGTTAAGATTGAAGTCGACAAAATTTAGCAGCCTCAGATTGATATGACAGGGCACTACTGAAATCAACCACTGTTAACTTCCATATCGTCATGATAGAGAACATTATTAATCCCACGCTTGCCTGCCTGCTGATATTTTACTCTAATCCATTCATCCCACTACTTCAGTTGTCATTCTTCTGTTGCCCAACTTTCATTCTCTGAATCTCTAGTAGGCCACACCTGATTTTTGCTCTGTTCTATGCTCTATGTCAACAGCTCTATGCTCTATGCCCATTGTTTTTTGCGTGAACTGCCCACTCCCTTCCACCATTATTGGGAAGCATAAGCAATCAACATCATAAAAATTGCATTTCTCATGCTTCTTGGAAACAACCAATTATTATTAACTCACCATCTTCAAGAGTGAAGGCAGTGATTGAAGTGCTGTACTCCCCATAATCCACTGTCTTGGCCCTCACACATATGGTGTACTCAGTGTGTGGTCTTAGACCAGTCAGCTCAGTACTGGTAGTATTTCCAGCAATATCGTGAAGGCATTCACTTTCACCATGTGGAGTGTAGCTGACTTGGTAGCCTCTGATGATACCATTTACATCATGTGGTGGCTGCCAAGATGTGGTCATGGATGTAGCTTTGATATTGTCAGCCTTCAGTCCAATTGGAGGAGAAGGAACTGATGAGGGATAGGCTTTTTGTCCCAAAGATGGTGAGGATGAACATAAGTGTGCAACAATACAATACAGGTCACTCATTATAGCCATGGTATAAGTTGATAAAATAATCATTACATCAAATGTGTGCTATAAATTTATTATGTCTAGAAAGTAGAATTCTTCCTACTCCTTGCCAAAGGTAAGTAGGGAGGATGTCTTAGCATGCATTACAAAGGTTGGAGAAGCAAAACCTTTACTTCCAAGGACACTAATGGTCATAAGTGTATCTAGTTCAGTTGAACATATTAAAAAACCAGGTGGATAACAGCGTTGTAGGGAATTAAGACTACCCACCTATCACCCCCAATCCAACGATATGATCGAAAGATTCAATTGAACATTACTGTCAATGCTGAAAATGGCGAGTATTGATAATGGATGTGACTGGGATCACAAACTGCCATGTCTCATGGTCGCTTATCCGTGAGACCACCATTCTCTCTCATGTTTGGGCAAGAAGTACCAAACCTGCCTACAGGGAACACTGAGAGGTATGCAAAGATCTTCAAGCAACGGTTGGCAGAAGCCCATGATGAAGTAAGGCAACATCTGAAGCATAAGCACAAGCAGCTGTACAACCATAAGGAGGAAGGTACAGTACATGTAAACCTTTTAAAGATGGAGAAATGATTTGGTTTATGTCCAGCAGTTTTGTAAAAAACTCCATGTACATTGAAAGACCATACTATAAGCAGTCCGATGGACTGCGAGTGTTAGATAGTAAAAATTAGGGCTTAGGGTAGGGAGGGGGGGCCGAAGGCCCGCTACGCCCTTCAACTTTTCACCCCCTCTCCAAATCCGCACTCCGTCCCTCCCTCCCGACACTCTTCATTGAAACTCACTAACTCCTCTCCTCTTAATAAATGCCACCTTGGCTCTCAACCGGTGCCTTCGGCGCCATACTCTACTGCCTATGTGGTCAGAAAGGTGTGTGATAGTGTAATATAAGCAGCAGGTGGTACACTTTGGCTGCCTAAAGCCATATCTGAGCAGGCAAGGGAGAGACAGACTCATCTGATTAGGCTGTGACCCTAGAGATTGAACACTCCCAGAGGAAGTAGACAATAACCTTTATACACAATATGGCCAAGAAGATGGGACCAGTACAGAATGTGCAGCAGGTGAAGAAGTATTGCCATGCAATGCTTCAGTAGAACAGGAGACCTTGTAGAATGGCCACACAGAAGCAGTAAGGGCAATCTACAAGGATAAAAGTGCTGAGAATGTTGCAGGTGAACCACTAGTACAATAGCAAGATATTGACTATCAATTCAAGAGATGTGCATTGTGCATGCATTCAAGAGCCTATAGTTAGATTTTGGTTGTGTCTGACCCCTGTTACAGGACATCCAGGGGTGATGGATTTATTGAATCTGTGGTGATTATACAATGCAAGCTAACAAAAGAAGAGATTTGTTTTCCTTGTTGACTAGGGGCAAGACCTTTACTAAGTTAGATCTCAGTCATGCTTATGTCCAGTTGTTTAGACATGAGGACTTCTCCTGCTATTTTTCAAAAAGACTACAGAAACACTGTTGAAGGAAATTTCCTGAGGGCAGCTTATGTGGATGAAATTTTAGTGACAGGTACTACTGAACTGGAACATTTGAACACCAAAAAGTGTTAAATTGCCCTTGACAAGAGAAATATACATTTCTGTCAGTTGAACAAGGTGAATTAGACAGAAACTATGCTCCCTCCATATGTGATTGGTTGTACGGCACGTGATGGCCATGTGGTGGGGGATTTGAGCAGGGCTTTTGGCTCAGTCTAAGTGTTGTGCACGTGCTGCAAACTTTTTGTTGGTGTTGTGTGTTCTTTGTCCCTGCAGAACAGTTCTCAGTTGAGGTTTCCTTGACAGCCTATCAGATCATGATGTGGAGGAAGAATCTGACTGTGAGAGTGATTCTAAAGGTGTTTAGGGAGCGTGCTTTTAAAAAAGGCTTTTCCTGAGTGCAGAATTTTTCACAAAGGTGTGCATCTGGATTTTTCCCTTGAGAGTGTGCAGTGTAATACATGTGTTGTTTAGCTGACCCTCGCTCCATATGTTATCGATGTGTTGTAATGCTATAGGTCTTGTGTGTGTGTTTGTTGCTTTGTGTTTCCAGGCGTGCACAATGACTCTATACATACGTGTGGTTAAGGGGTAGTGCTGTACTGGGAGCATGGGGAGGGAGAGGGGAAACCTGCTGCTCTTCTAACACATTATCACTACAAATAGTGACCAACAGTACAAGAATAAATCACATTTCCAGATGATGGATATAAGGCACATAGCCTACAATCCCATGATCTACGTACATAACATGGAAAAAAAACTGGCACAGCTATCATTAGCTACAATGTATGATGATATACACTATATTCTGTGCACTGCACACACACATATATATATACATACAAATAAATATATATACCTCACCAGATGATGCACTTCTTTTAGCACGATAAGGTAGAGTTTAGGTACAGTAGTAGTGAACTAAGTTTAATGCAAAGAATGCTCTGTACTGTAGTTACCACAGAGAAAGCTTGCCGTTGCTAAGGTCAATATGAAGCATGTATTTCTGCAGATGCATTCAATGAATGATCCTAACCAATCGTATGTAGGGCATTATGGTCCAATAGCATTGCAGGGAGCCTTTTTTCCACTACAAAACACACAATCATATCATCCCAAACTGTTGTTACTACGGTTCCAGGTTTTATGTATTTAAAGTGAGGGCGCCATGAGTGCAGCACCCCAGTCACAGCCTTGACTGTGGCTTGTTGCTCACTGACTGCAACATGTCAACCAAGAAAACCTTGCAAAAGCTAACTTGTGAGGTACTGCGCTTATGTCTCGCCCAAGCAGCTCTACCACAGGTCGGAAATAAAGACGTGCTGGTGGAGCGCCTGTTCCAGCATCTAAACCAACCGGTACGGGCGGACGAAGAGGATGGCAGCAAGTCCGACTCCTCGCCATCTACCGATGACTCCACGCCCCTGGCAAAAGGGTGTGCGCACCGTTTGGCCCCAGCGGGCTCGACGGTTGGTGGCATAGCGACCGTGGTGGCTCACAAACCCACAGCTGGACTTCCCACCACGACGCCGCGTGTCACTACGTCGGAGCGGGCCTCAGGGAGCAAGCGCTCACGGCGCCAGTCGTCCAGCTCTTCGTCCGATTCGTCGTCTGAGTCGACCAGCAGCTCCTCTGAGTCCAGCGATTCCGAGGACTCTGCGTCCGACAGCGACAGATGACACAGTCGACGACGAAGGAACAAGCGGCACAGAAGACGCTATCGCTCGAGACCTACGCACTTCCACGGGTTTCCTCAGGTCTTGGCGTCCCAGTTCATCTCATGCGCTCCCACTCCGAACCGACAGGAAATTCGAAAGATAAAGCGGGGTAAGTATGTCCTCTTTGACAAACTCCTTCCCCCGCTAGATGATGGGCAGATGGGCCAAGCAGCCAAGAAGGGTTGCACCAAGCGGCAGGTCTCTGACCTCAGTTCCTGGATGGAGACCTGGAACATTTTTGCAGTCACTCCCATCCAAGTGGCGCCGCAAACTGCTCTCAAGCTGGTGAAATACCAGAACATCATTTGCCAGCTCTTCACAGCGTACTCAGCTGCAGCAGCCCTTAAGTACGACAAGCTATTCCGGCAGGCTGTGGCTAGGGACAAGCTCCATACGCTCCGCTGGGACATTCTAAAGGAGGACATCTTGGTCTGGTGTGTCACCAACACTAACCACCCCTTTCGTGCTTGGCAGCTGCAGCCAGCCACACTTCTACCAGCAGTGGCACCCCACCCGGAAGCCTCCACCATCCCGACCGAGCCACCCACATCGCAGGCCAGGAAATCTGCAGGCGGTACAACCTTGGCAAGGGCAGCAAGGGCAGACTGCTTTTTCGCCCACAAATGCTGAGTCACAGGCTGTGGTGGAGACCATCCCTCCAAGGCCTGCCCACGCTCTGCACCAGTGGCCCCGTGAGCTCCAGCAAGCTCACACCACCCTACGACACTCAAACTTTGAGCACGAATTATGCTCCCATCCTGACAAGGCCTGGGTTACCTGGTTGCTCGACGGCATTGACAATGGTGTATCCATTGGTTACACCGGCCCAGTTGTTCCCCTTTAATCACGTACACATGTAACTTATCCTCCGCACACACACACACATTCAGATGTGGTTGACGCCGAACTGGCAAGGGAGATCGCCGCAGGCCGTATCATTGGTCCATTCACAGAACCACCATGGCACAATCTGCACACTCAGGCATTGGTGTGATCCCAAAGAAGAACGGCAAGTGGAGGGCCATACTACATCTGTCAGCACCAGAGGGTCACAGCATCAACGACCACATCAACAAGGACGAATTCTCCATCCACTACTCCTCTGTTGACGACGCTGTGGCCTTGCTCTCACAATATGGTCAAGACGCTTTGATGGCCAAGGTCGACCTCAAAGCTGCCTTCCGACTGATACCAGTACGAGCCGCAGACTGGGTACACCTGGGAATCTGCTGGTGGGACCAATTTTATGTGGACACATGCCTTCCATTTGGCCTACGTTCAGCCCCCGCCCTCTTCAACCACTACGCCGAGGCACTCCACTGGATCATGGCCAACAGGTATGGAGCCCAGCTGCTGCACTACCTGGACAATTTTCTGCTGGTTGGCCCTCCTGGCAGTGACACCTGTCAAGAGGCAATGTCCAGAATGCTGATGGTGTGCGACCATTTAGGCATCCCGGTAGCCTCTGAAAAGCTGGAGGGACCTACAACTGCCTTAACTTTCTGGGCATAGTCCTGGACACATCAGCCAAGAAACTCCACCTACGCCCAGACAAGCTGGAAGAGCTGACAGGACTGATCAGGTGCTGGCTGGGCAGGCACAAGGCCACCAAGAGGGAGCTGCTGTCACTCATAGGCAAGCTCTCATTTGCTGCAAAGGTGGTCCCAGCAGGGAGGCTCTTTCTCCGCCGCCTGATTGACCTCTCTACCACAGCCAGAAAGCTCTATTACCATGTCACCCTTAATGCAGAGGCTAGAGCCGACATCAAGTGGTGGGAGGACTTCCTTCCTTCCTGGAACGGTGTTGCCATGTTCCTAGACCCAGAATGGACAGCAGCAGACTCTCTCCAGCTCTTCATGGACGCATCAGGCTCCTTAGGCTTTGGTGCCTACTTCAAAGGAGCCTGGCTCCGGGGCGACTGGCATCCTCACCAATGCCTTCCACTCCGTTCCATACAATGGCAGGAACTCTTCGCTATCGTCGCTACCGCTAGCACATGGGGTCACCACTGGTCTGGCCTGCGGATTCACTTCCATTGTGACACCCTTCCCACTGTCCAGGCCTGGGCAAGACAGTCGTCGAAACATCCCGACCTCATGCAGCTGCTCCGAACACTATTTCTAGTAGCAGCCCAGCACAATTTCACCATCCGCATGTCCCACCTACCTGGCACTAAAGAAACCATCACACTGTTTGCAGCCCACCTCAGCCGGTCCCTGAACTCCAGGACTATACATGTCTACGTAGCAGCAGTCTCCTTCCTCCACCACTCCCTGGGATACAGGAGCCCTGCTTCAAAGAACCCGATGCTGAGGCTAGCCATCAGGGGTGTCCAACACCTCCAGAGGCCCATCCACCTCAGGCCCACACGACTCCCACTCACACCGGACATGCTGGGCCACATGCTGCAGAGACTGAAGAAAGGTCCCCAGGGTAAACATGACATTTGATGCTCAGGGCAGCCCTCACCCTCAGGTTCTTTGGTTTCTTGAGGGTCAGCGAATTTACCCTCAGGGACCAGAGATTCGACCCGAGGCTCCATCCCACCATGCGAGACATCAACTGGTCCAGCAAGGGTATGCAATTTTTCATCAAGCGTTCAAAAACTGACCAAATGGGCAAGGGCACCACAATCTGTATTGGGCGTACCGAGAGCAGGCACACGTGTGCAGTGGCAGCGATGGAAGCCTACCGAAGACACTGCCACTGCTCCACGCACTCCTCACCCCTCTTCCACTTCAAGAACAGGAGGCCACTCACAGCCAAGAGCTTCTGCGTCACCCTATTATCCCTGGTGGAGCAATGTGGGTATGACCCACGAAAATACAACACCCACAGCTTGCGGATCGGTGCAGCCACAGCAGCTGCCAGAGCAGGACTCCCATCCGACACCATCCAGAAGCTTGGTAGATGGAAGAGCAATGCCTACCTTACCTACACCCGTCACCCACTGGCTTCCCCATCTGACCACTGCATCTGACACCAGAGCAATGGCTAGACACTAACTGTCTGCATCTATATGCACATGTATGTATCCATGCCTTTTACCTCCCTAAAACCTGAAACCATATCACTAACCATTTTGGGTGTTCTTTCACTTTGGGCGACACCCTCCGAGCTTCTACCCTGGGACAGCCACCAAACCATGACCAGCGTCTTGGTTTAGGACACAGGCTGACCCAATGGTGACCAGCGTCCCCTGTTGGTCCCTGTAGGCCCAGTGGTACGAGGCACAGCTGCCACATGCCTGGCTGCGGCTGTCGCCTGCCCCCACTATGGGCCAAACACGACCACAAGCCTAAGCATGGGGCAGGGGTAAAGTTACTCAGCCTCTAAGAGCACGTAAACGGCATTAATGCTGTGATAATGCTGAAACACTCTCTACTGTGAACAAGGAATACGTGGATAGACAAGATAGTTGTTGTTACCATGGTAAGCTAGTGAGGGCATATTGCCAGACAAGCATTTAGTGATATGACTTAATTTCACCTACCATCAATGGCATCAGCCTGTGCAGCCAACTGGCACTGTCTAAGGACATCAACCAGTGTCCTCCATGTTGTAGGTTTCCTTCCAGTACCAGAAATCCACCTCTGGAAGATGGCCCGTGTGATTGCTTCAGCTTTGTGCTGGTGTTCAGAACTGAGTGCATCCACCAACACTCCATTGTCGTCCTCCAGCAGGAATATCCCCAAGGTGGGGTAGCTGGTACCAATGCTTTGGATGATGTTCAACTGACCAACATAAATGGACATCAGATGTCTGATGGTAGGTGTGGCTAGGGAGGGGCACAAGGAAACAGTTCAGGTGGTGGTCAAAACACAACACATCACTCACCTGATGTACTTGAACGATCTTGTTTCATGGCAGTACTCTCACCAAGCCACATCAACTGTTCCTCACTCAGGTCTCCATTTTGACGTTCTATTATTGTGCACATCCATTTGTACATTGATCCTCTGGGTGACCTTGAACGCACCACCACAGCTACATGAGGAGGGTATGAGGTACAACTGGTTCCTGTACACATGAAGGTATCTTCAAACTGGAAATCATGGTACATGTACTTGAGCACACTACAGGCACTCTTGATACCACTGTAGACACTGTCCCTTATCTCTCTACACACCTCACTGGAGGGCTTACTAACATTTACTTCAATACAGGAGAACATGTCAACAAGGGTAACAACTCCAACAGTAGCACTTGTTAGAAATGAGATACAGTTGCGATATAGACACAATGGCTTGTCTCTTTCCATGCACACCTTCCAAGGGGATGGGTTGGTTGGGGATAACAGATGGGTCACTAGACAGCAGAACAGACCACTAGGAATACAGCCTTGGGTGGGCCTGATTATCAGGTGGGTACTTTGGTGAAGGTACTGGGACACTTGGTCATAGTCCAGGTGGGGGAGCAGTGCAGGCATCAAGTACTCACCATCTCTGATCATAGCAATCGCACGCACACTCACCAGTAACTTAAGGAGATCTGGTGGAGTGAACAGACCCTCTTTGTAGTGCTTTGGAAACGCCCTTAGGAGCGTCACTGACACTAGTCCATGATCCCTGAACATGGCCAGGCCACCCCCAGATGTTATATCTTCATCTTGATAATCCCTCAGCTTGTGGTGGTACTGCACTAGTTCAGTCACCTTGGTGAGGACTGCTTGGGGGTTACAGAACACTGTCTGGGGGAGAACCTCGGGGTAATATAAGAACACATTGCGCTGGACTAGGTGATGCAATGCAGCAGAGAATGCATCTCCCTCCATGTGCAACCTTTTAGCAATCACTTGGCATTGCACAAGACTCAAGATACCATCTTCAGATGACCTTTGGAGATGGATTTCTAGCCCAAACCATGCTATAGGCATCTTCATAGACTGTGGGGACATGGATACAATTTTCTCTCTGAGTACCTTAGCAACATGTCTGTCTTCATCCTGAGGAGCTTTGCAGTTCACAGCAAATATCACTTCTTTCCAGTTCTCTCCCTTGTAGAGCACATGATACCTGCTGGGATCCAGTAATGCATTCAGTTGTTGGTTCTTCTCATTGATGGATTCTGAGCACTTGTTTGCAACATCTCGATGTGTTCCCACAACGACGATCAGAGGACGAGCATCCTGTGAGTGAACTGCTCCAAGACAGTGCTGAAGGATCTGCTTATGAGAGAGAGATGATCGATATGGTTTACCAACAGGCTTGCCATCTGCTCCATAGTACTCTGTACTGGGATGATGAGACAGTTCTTCTGACAGGTCTAGAGTGAATACAGTCACACCAGGGTTTTGGATGAACAATGGAAGGATATCATGGTACTGCAGTTGACCACCACTGTCAATGAACTGAACCCACTTCACACCAAAGAGCCTCTTCTTTTCTAAATAGGGAGATGGTACAGGTAAAACAAGGTCAGATCTCAACCATCCCTTACCTGAGGAGTGGTTGATGTGATGAATCAGCTCGTCCTCAATGGCTACAGTCCTGCTCTGTTGGGTGGTGGTATCCTTGGTGGTGTTGACATCAGCAGGTATGGGGTCAGGGGGTCCAACACTAGCTCTATCACTGGGTGGTACATTATTAATGGCCATCTTTGGGAGGGTGCTAACTACAGCATCCAAAGACGTAACCATGGATACACCATCATGGATGGTCTGCCCAATTAAACTCATCAGTGCTCGATCATCTTCAACTACAAACCAGTCATCTTCCTCTTGTCCACCCACACCTGCCAGTGTGAATGAAATGGCTCGAACAGGGTTGTCAGCCAGCCCTGTACTGACACGTTGCTCTGGAGGGTCCTTCTTCAGAAGGAGGTGTTTGAGGTGAGTCTTCCCAACACCAGCTGCTCCAAGAATGAGACAATTGGTCACGGATATTTCCCAATATCCCTTGGTCATGGCTTCATCATAGAGACGTCTGGATGGACTGAATGGAAGACAACCATAACATGTAGAATTGATCATTTCAAAGTGACATATGCATAAATTACATGTGACATTGTCCCAGGCACACCTCCACACACCCAGGCACATCTCCACACACCACAGGTACACCTCCTGACACCCCAGGAACACCCACACACACCCTAGGTACACCTCCACACACCCCAGGAACACCTCCACACATCCCAGGTACACCTCCACACTCCCCAGGTACACCTCCACACACCCCAGGGAGTCATTCCATTATAAGTGGGGTAAGTGCGTGCTTCACATCTTCCGATCCTGATGCATTTACTCATATTTGTTTGTCTTTGGGTGAATGTTACTTTAACCGCTTATTATGTTAATAACTTGAATGGTTTACGAAATATGCTGCCCTGAATAATTAATTTTTCCAGAAAATTTGCTACTTTGCAGGCTTATAACCTTTTCATTTTTTGCCTGGTAGTGCCTTCTTTAGCATCAAATTGAAGCTCAATTTACGTAGAATCTGTATATATATTTAACATTATTAGGTGGTGAAAGGGTTAAATAAAATTCATCATCGTAGCGCAGTTTTCTAAATTGAGATGGTTTCCGGATCGATAAACAGAAAAAAAAAATTTCAGAATTGAACGGACCATCAATATTGTTGTTTTTATGAAATAAAATTTTTGTTTATAGACAAGCTCTAGGGACCGCATCGAGTTTTACGAGTGCCCGCCATCTTAAATGTTATACAGTATATTTTAGCACTAATCTAAAGTAAGTGTTTGTTTATACGCCACACGTGTGTTACATAAGTATCGAACCGCAGCTAAGAACACTGGCCACCAATTGCGCTCAGCTAATTAAAAATGAGTTTTTTTTTTAAAGAGTGCATCATTTAGAAGAATGGGCAGGTAAGCTAGTCTATGACACATGAATGTAGAAATATAAATTGCTTCGTTCTTGTTGCAAGTATAAAGCAACCAGCCACGACCGAGAACTCTCTACTTCTTGAAGGCGACCGGCAGCGATCACATCTATGACAGTCGCTATACGAGAACGGGTAGCGATCGAACCGTCCCCTTCCTATAACCCTGAAAAGCTGTTGATACCTCCCGCACACAGTACGTCCAGTGCGTGGGAGCTCAAGAACAATGAAATCAGAGCCACCATCCCCACCGCTATCCCCACCAATGCAAGCACCAGTAACAGGCCTGTTACCCGTACTTGCAATTGGTGGAGATGGCGGTGGGGCCTGTTACTGGTGCTTGCAGCATGCAATTGGTGGGGATGGTGGCTCTGAATTCATTGTCCTTGAGCTCCCACGCACTGGACGTGCTGTGTGCGGGAATAAACCCGCAGTATCAGCAGCATGCATACGCCCTTCAGGGTTATAGGAAGGGGACGGTTCGATCGCTACCCGTTCTTGTATAACGACTGTCACAGATGCGATCGCTGCCGGGTTGCCTTAAGAAGAAGAGGGTTTTCGGCCGTGCTTGGTTGTTTTTTACTTGCAACATGAACGAAGCAATTTATATTTCTACATTCATGCGTTATAGACTAGCTTACCTGCCCATTCTTCTAAATGATGCACTCTTTAAAAAAAAACTCATTATTAATTAGCTGAGCGCAATTGGTGGCCAGTGTTCTTAGCTGCGGTTCGATACTTATGTAACACACGTGTGGCGTATAAACAAACACTTACTTTAGATTAGTGCTAAAATATACTGTATAACATTTAAGATGGCGGACACTCGTAAAACTCGATGCGGTCCCTAGAGCTTGTCTATAAACAAAAATTTTATTTCATAAAAACAACAATATTGATGATCCGTTCAATCCTGAAAATTTTTTTTTCTGTTTATCGATCCGGAAACCATCTCAATTTAGAAAACTGCGCTACGATGATAAATTTTATTTAACCCTTTCACCACCTACTAATATTAAATATATATACAGATTCTACGTAAATTGCGCTTCAATTTGATGCCAAAGAAGTCACTATCAGGCAAAAGATGAAAAGGTTATAAGCCTGCAAAGTAGCAAATTTTCTGGAAAAATTAATTATTCAGGGCAGCATATTTCGTAAACCATTCAAGTTATTAACTAAATAAGTGGTTAAAGTAACATTCACCCGAAGACAAACAAATATGAGTAAATGCATCAGGATCGGAAGATGTGAAGCACGCTCCCATACAATGTCATAGTGGAATGACCCCAGGTACACCTCCACACTCCCCAGGTACACCTCCACACATCCCAGGTACACCTCCACACACCCAAGGTACACCTCCACACACCCTAGGTACACCTCCACACTCCCCAGGTACACCTCCACACATCCCAGGTACACCTCCACACACCCCAGGTACACCCCCACACACCCCAGGTACACCTCCACACACCCCAGGTACACCTGCACACACCCCAGGTACACCTCCACACACCCTAGGTACACCTCCACACACCCCAGGTACACCACACACCCCAGGTACACCTCCACACACCCTAGGTGCACCTGCACACACCCCAGGTACACCCTCCACACACCCTAGGTACACCTCCACACACCCCAGGTACACCTGCACACACCCCAGGTACACCTCCACACACCCCAGGTACACCTCCACACACCCCAGGTACACCTCCACACACCCAAGGTACACCTCCACACACCCTAGGTACATCTCCACACACCCCAGGTACACCTCCACACACCCCAGGTACACCTCCACACACCCCAGGTATACCTCCACACACCCCAGGTACACCTCCACACACCCTAGATACACCCCACACACCCCAGGTATACCTCCACACACCCTAGGTACACCTCCACACACCCCAGGTACACCACACACCCCAGGTACACCTCCACACACCCTAGGTGCACCTGCACACACCCCAGGTACACCTCCATACACCCTAGGTACACCCTCCACACACCCTAGGTACACCTCCACACACCCCAGGTACACCTCCACACACCCCAGGTACACCTCCACACCCAAGGTACACCTCCACACACCCCAGGTACACCTCCACACACCCCAGGTACACCTCCACACACCCAAGGTACACCTCCACACACCCTAGGTACATCTCCACACACCCCAGGTACACCTCCACACACCCCAGGTACACCTCCACACACCCCAGGTACACCTCCACACACCCCAGGTACACCTCCACACACCCAAGGTACACCTCCACACACCCTAGGTACATCTCCACACACCCCAGGTACACCTCCACACACCCCAGGTACACCTCCACACACCCCAGGTATACCTCCACACACCCCAGGTACACCTCCACACACCCTAGATACACCCCACACACCCCAGGTATACCTCCACACACCCCAGGTACACCTCCACACACCCCAGGTACACCTGCACACACCCCAGGTACACCTCCACAACCTAGGTACACCTCCATACACCCCAGGTACACCTCCACACACCCCAGATACACCCCACACACCCCAGGTATACCTCCACACACCCCAGGTACACCTCCACACACCCCAGGAACACCTCCACACACCCTAGGTACATCTCCACACACCCCAGGTACACCTCCACACGCCCCAGGTACACCTCCACACACCCCAGGTACACCTGCACACACCCCAGGTACACCTCCACACACCCCAGGTACACCTGCACACACCCCAGGTACACCTCCACACACCCTAGGTACACCTCCACACACCCCAGGTACACCACACACCCCAGGTACACCTCCACACACCCTAGGTACACCTCCACACACCCTAGGTACACCTCCATACACCCCAGGTAGACCTCCACACACCCCAGGTACACCTCCACACACCCAAGGTACACCTCCACACACCCCAGGTACACCTCCACACACCCCAGGTACACCTCCACACACCCTAGGTACATCTCCACACACCCCAGGTACACCTCCACACACCCCAGGTACACCTCCACACACCCCAGGTACACCTCCACACACCCTAGATACACCCCACACACCCCAGGTATACCTCCACACACCCCAGGTACACCTCCATACACCCCAGGTACACCTCCATACACCCCAGGTACACCTGCACACACCCCAGGTACACCTCCACACACCCTAGGTACACCTCCACACACCCCAGGTACACCTCCACACACCCCAGATACACCCCACACACCCCAGGTATACCTCCACACACCCCAGGTACATCTCCACACACCCCAGGTACACCTCCACACGCCCCAGGTACACCTCCACACACCCCAGGTACACCTGCACACACCCCAGGTACACCTCCACACACCCCAGGTACACCTGCACACACCCTAGGTACACCTCCACACACCCCAGGTACACCTCCACACACCCCAGATACACCCCACACACCCCAGGTATACCTCCACACACCCCAGGTACACCTCCACACACCCCAGGAACACCTCCACACACCCTAGGTACATCTCCACACACCCCAGGTACACCTCCACACGCCCCAGGTACACCCCACACACCCCAGGTATACCTCCACACACCCCAGGTACACCTCCACACACCCCAGGTACACCTCCACACACCCTAGGTACACCTCCACACACCCCAGGTACACCTCCACACACCCCAGGAACACCTCCACACACCCTAGGTACATCTCCACACACCCCAGGTACACCTCCACACGCCCCAGGTACACCTCCACACACCCCAGGTACACCTGCACACACCCCAGGTACACCTCCACACACCCCAGGTACACCTGCACACACCCCAGGTACACCTCCACACACCCTAGGTACACCTCCACACACCCCAGGTACACCACACACCCCAGGTACACCTCCACACACCCCAGGTACACCTGCACACACCCCAGGTACACCCTCCACACACCCTAGGTACACCTCCATACACCCCAGGTACACCTCCACACACCCTAGGTACACCTCCACACACCCCAGGTACACCTCCACACACCCCAGATACACCCCACACACCCCAGGTATACCTCCACACACCCCAGGTACACCTCCACACACCCCAGGTACACCTCCACACACCCCAGATACACCCCACACACCCCAGGTATACCTCCACACACCCCAGGTACACCTCCACACACCCCAGGTACACCCCCACACACCCCAGGTACACCTGCACACACCCCAAGTACACCTCCACAACCTAGGTACACCTCCACACACCCCAGGTACACCTCCACACACCCCAGATACACCCCACACACCCCAGGTATACCTTCACACACCCCAGGTACACCTCCACACATCCCAGGTACACCTCCACACACCCCAGGTACACCTCCACACACCCCAGGTACACCTCCACACACCCCAGGTACACCTCCACACACCCTAGGTACACCTCCACACACCCCAGGTACACCTCCACACACCCCAGGTACACCTCCACACACCCTAGGTACACCTCCACACACCCCAGGTACACCTCCACACACCCCAGGTACACCTCCACACACCCCAGGTACACCTCCACACACCCCAGGTACACCTCCACACACCCTAGGTACACCTCCACACACCCCAGGTACACCTCCACACACCCCAGGTACACCTCCACACACCCCAGGTACACCTCCACACACCCCAGGTACACCCCCACACACCCCAGGTACACCTGCACACACCCCAAGTACACCTCCACAACCTAGGTACACCTCCACACACCCCAGGTACACCTCCAAACACCCCAGATACACCCCACACACCCCAGGTATACCTTCACACACCCCAGGTACACCTCCACACATCCCAGGTACACCTCCACACACCCCAGGTACACCTCCACACACCCCAGGTACACCTCCACACACCCCAGGTACACCTCCACACACCCTAGGTACACCTCCACACACCCCAGGTACACCTCCACACACCCCAGGTACACCTCCACACACCCTAGGTACACCTCCACACACCCCAGGTACACCTCCACACACCCCAGGTACACCTCCACACACCCCAGGTACACCTCCACACACCCCAGGTACACCTCCACACACCCTAGGTACACCTCCACACACCCCAGGTACACCTCCACACACCCCAGGTACACCTCCACACACCCCAGGTACACCTCCACACACCCCAGGTACACCCCCACACACCCCAAGTACACCTCCACACACCCCAGGTACACCTCCACACACCCCAGGTACACCTCCACACACCCTAGATACACCCCACACACCCCAGGTACACCTCCACACACCCCAGGTACACCTCCACACACCCTAGGTACACCTCCACACACCCCAGGTACACCTCCACACATCCCAGGTACACCTCCACACACCCCAGGTACACCTCCACACACCCTAGGTACACCTCCACACACCCCAGGTACACCTCCACACACCCCAGGTACACCTCCACACACCCCAGGTACACCTCCACACACCCCAGGTACACCTCCACACACCCCAGATACACCCCACACACCCCAGGTACACCTCCACACACCCCAGGTACACCTCCACACACCCCAGGTACACCTCCACACACCCTAGGTACACCTCCACACACCCCAGATACACCCCACACACCCCAGGTACACCTCCACACACCCCAGGTACACCTCCACACACCCGAGGTACACCTCCACACACCCCAGGTACACCTGCACACACCCTAGGTACACCTGCACACACCCCAGGTACACCTGCACACACCCCAGGTATACCTCCACACACCCCAGGTACACCTCCACACACCCCAGGTACACATCCACACACCCCAGGTATACACCTCCACACACCCCAGGTACACCTCCACACACCCTAGGTACACCTGCACACACCCCAGGTACACCTCCACACACCCTAGGTATACCTCCACACACCCCAGGTACACCTCCACACACCCTAGGTACACCTGCACACACCCCAGGTACACCTGCACACACCCCAGGTATACCTCCACACACCCTAGGTACACCTCCACACACCCCAGGTACACCTCCACACACCATAGGTACACCTCCCCACACCCCAGGTACACCTCCACACACCCCAGGTACACCTGCACACACCCCAGGTACACCTCCACACACCCTAGGTATACCTCCACACACCCCAGGTACACCTCCACACACCCTAGGTACACCTGCACACACCCCAGGTACACCTGCACACACCCCAGGTATACCTCCACACACCCTAGGTACACCTCCACACACCCTAGGTACACCTCCACACACCCTAGGTACACCTGCACACACCCCAGGTACACCTGCACACACCCTAGGTACACCTCCACACACCCCAGGTACACCTCCACACACCCCAGGTACACCTCCACACACCCTAGGTACACCTCCACACACCATAGGTACACCTCCCCACACCCCAGGTACACCTCCACACACCCTAGGTACACCTCCACACACCCCAGGTACACCTCCACACACCCCAGGTACACCTCCACACACCCCAGGTACACCTCCACACACCCCAGGTACACCTCCACACACCCCAGGTACACCTCCACACACCCCAGGTACACCTCCACACACCCCAGGAACACCTCCACACACCCTAGGTACACCTCCCCACACCCCAGGTACACCTCCACACACCCTAGGTTCACACACCAGGTACACCTCCACACACTCCAGGTACACCTCCACACACCCCAGGTACACCTCCACACACCATAGGTACACCTCCCCACACCCCAGGTACACCTCCACACACCCCAGGTACACCTGCACACACCCCAGGTACACCTCCACACACCCTAGGTATACCTCCACACACCCCAGGTACACCTCCACACACCCTAGGTACACCTGCACACACCCCAGGTACACCTGCACACACCCCAGGTATACCTCCACACACCCAAGGTACACCTCCACACACCCTAGGTACACCTCCACACACCCCAGGTACACCTCCACACACCCTAGGTACACCTCCACACACCCTAGGTACACCTCCCCACACCCCAGGTACACCTCCACACACCCTAGGTACACCTCCACACACCCCAGGTACACCTCCACACACCCTAGGTACACCTCCACACACCCCAGGTACACCTTCACACACCCCAGGTACACCTCCACACACCCTAGGTACACCTCCACACACACCAGGTATACCTCCACACACCCCAGGTACACCTCCACACACCCCAGGTACACCTCCACACACCCCAGGTACACCTCCACACACCCTAGGTACACCTCCACACACCCTAGGTACACCTCCCCACACCCCAGGTACACCTCCACACACCCTAGGTACACTTCCACACACCCCAGGTACACCTCCACACACCCCAGATACACCCCACACACCCCAGGTATACCTCCACACACCCCAGGTATACCTCCACACACCCCAGGTACACCTCCACACACCCCAGGTACACCTCCCCACACCCCAGGTACACCTCCACACACCCCAGGTACACCTCACACACCCAGGTATACCTCCACATACCCCAGGTACACCTCCACACACCCCAGGTACACCTCCACACACCCCAGGTACACCTCCACACACCCCAGGTACACCTCCACACACCCCAGGTACACCTCCACACACCCCAGGTACACCTCCACACACCCCAGGTACACCTCCCCACACCCCAGGTACACCTCCACACACCACAGGTACACCTCCCCACACCCCAGGTACACCTCCCCACACCCCAGGTACACCTCCACACACCCCAGGTACACCTCCACACACCCCAGGTACACCTCCACACACCCCAGGTACACCTCCACACACCCCAGGTACACCCCACACACCCCAGGTACACCTCCACACACCCCAGGTACACCTCCACACACCCCAGGCACACCCCCACACACCCCAGGTACACCTCTACACACCCCAGGTACACCTCCACACACCCCAGGTACACCTCCACACACCCCAGGTACACCTCCACACACCCTAGGTACACCTCCACACACCCCAGGTACACCTCCACACACCCCAGGTACACCTCCACACACCCCAGGTACACCTCCACACACCCCAGGTACACCTGCACACACCCAAGGTACACCTCCATACACCCCAGGTACACCCCCACACACCCCAGATACACCCCACACTCCCCAGTACACCTCCACACACCCCAGGTACACCCCCACACACCCCAGGTACACCTCCACACACCCCAGGTACACCCCACACACCCCAGGTACACCTCCACACACCCCAGGTACACCTCCACACACCCCAGGTACACCCCACACACCCCAGGTACACCTCCACACACCCCAGATACACCCCACACACCCCAGGTACACCTCCACACACCCCAGATACACCCCACACACCCCAGGTACACCTCCACACACCCCAGGTACACCTCCACACACCCCAGGTACACCCCACACACCCCAGGTACACCTCCACACACCCCAGATACACCCCACACACCCCAGGTACACCTCCACACACCCCAGATACACCCCACACACCCCAGGTACACCTCCACACACCCCAGGTACACCTCCACACACCCCAGGTACACCTCCACACACCCCAGGTACACCCCACACACCCCAGATACACCCCACACACCCCAGGTACACCTCCACACACCCCAGGTACACCTCCACACACCCCAGGTACACCTCCACACACCCCAGGTACACCCCACACACCCCAGATACACCCCACACACCCCAGGTACACCTCCACACACCCTAGGTACACCTCCACAACCCCAGGTACACCTCCACACACCCCAGGTACACCTACACACACCCCAGGTACACCTCCACACACCCCAGGTTCACCTCCACACACCCCAGGTACACCTCCACACACCCCAGGTACACCCCACACACCCCAGATACACCCCACACACCCCAGGTACACCTCCACACACCCTCCCTTGAAAGTAGTCATCCAATACATTACATGTTAGATGTTGTACCCTCATGCATGGCCCACACACCTTTCATCTGCTTCCGTTAGGCTTGGTGTGATGAAGAGCTTAGCCAGACCTGAAAATACTCTGGTTAGCACAGTTCCACTGCAACATGACTAACCTTCCACAGTGAACTTCAACACCTGGCGACTATGCCCATCAACCACCAACAGCCCTCCTCCTGACAGAAGTAGTGTGTCCACCCTGGTACACTTAAATGGCATGTCTCCAACATGCTGCCACTTCATATCAACATGGAGGAAGGCATAGATGGCAGAGGTCTTCTTTGATCCATACTCATCTTCTGATCCTCCAATGGCAAGGAGCACACCGTCGACCACACATACAGACGACTGGTAGTATGGTACATCTGGTAGCATTGTCCAGACAGATGGCTGATTGTCATGGTTATGTGCAGTGGTCTAGTGAGTATGCATGTTGAAAATAGGTGGAGGTGGATAGAAGCATGTACATGTATGTGTGGTCAAGTGAGTGTGGACATGAATTAAGAACCACTAGGTACACACTGCACACAATACTTTACATGATCAGAGTTGATGGAATTTCATACATGTACAGGGACACAGAACTTTCATCTAGGAAGGCCCCCCACCCTTGTGATTTTATCTCTACTAAACCCTGAGAGATGTCACACAATGTTCAGTGGCTCACCAGGTCAGTGATGTTGGCAGACCACACAGCTCTGTCCATTCCTCTACCCCCCATCACAAAGATATGATCTCCATGGACGACAGATGACATGGCACAACATGGCTGAGGAAGTGGTGGTCCCAAGTACCATGTCCGACCATCAAAGAACTGCACATCATTCAAGTACCTTAGACCATCACCTTCCCCTCCCATTATCACCAGACCTCCTCCACTAACACTAACTGCACAGGACCTTGCAGACCCTACCAACATATCAGACATGGAGGTCCACCTCCCTCTTCTCCGTACCATCACCTCCTTTCTACACACTTCATCTCTCACACCTCCAATACACACCAACTCTCCTCCACATGTAGCAAGTGTGGCCCCCACCTCACAACCATCAGCCACCTTCTTCCACTGTGAATCAACTTCATCTAAAGTGTACACTCCCCCTTGTCCACCCCACACAGCCCTACCCTCCACCTCCACCAGACCACCTCCAAACAGCCGACCACCTTGCACTGGTAGTGCAGTATGTATTTGGAAGCTAAACATTCTTATCATCTGGGAAGAAAAGGTATTATTTATAGTTAGTTCAGACAACACATTTAGGGACCTCTAGAGCTAACTCATACAAACAACAGGTCCACACCCCACACTTTATGTATCACCAAATGAACATGTGTAAGGAAGGGAACTGGCTTAACCAGTGGTCTGAAACCTAACCTTGAACCAGTGGATGTAACATGATATTCTTAGCCTCCAGAAGTGGTGGTGTCCCATGGCATATATGAATGAATTATATTATCAACATTAGCCTATATACTGTGCTTTGGAATAATAAAACCATGCAAACAAGTAAGGTGTTTGCCATATACATGTACACGACCGCGGCACGTGATGCTTAGAAACCCGCAAACAAACAAACATCGATCAGGCATGCCAGTTATCTACTTCACTATCGATATACCTGATTTTGATATGTGATTGTAAGTATTTTACTAACGGCTCGCACATTAAAAGAAAAAAAAAAACTACGGTACTACCTGGAAACAGCCCCGGATCCAGAATTTGGCTAAGGGGGGGGGGCGGTTTTACTGGAGGGGCGGCACATTGACAATGAATACATGCGAAGCCAGGGGCGGATACGAAAAGCGGGGGGGTGCTGTCCGTTTTAGGCCCGATCCAAAAGCGGGGGGGGGGGGGGGTGCTGTCCGTTTTAGATACGAAAAGTGCGGGGGGGGGGGGGGGGGGGGGCGCTTGCCGTACGATGATTTATATCTTGGTTTGTGCGCGCGCGCTTGATAGTGCGTGGGGAATGGAGCGGGGAGGGGGGGCGGCAATTGGTCCCAGAGGGCGGCATTTCGTATGAATGGGGGGGGCGGCCGCCCCCCCCCCCCCCCCGAGCCTATGTTGGATCCGGGGCTGCCTGGAAATACATGTAGCTGCTATAGAAAAGCTGTTTCCAGGTAAATATAAATACCATCTAGCGTGAAAGCACGCGCGCGCGCGCACACACACACACATATGTACATGATCATACACATGATACCAGAGATAATAATCTCTCAAGCCACTCGATATTGAATTGATCGGCCTAGCATACACGATCTATATCGATATGTCCGGCCTATATCGATCTATCGTTGTGTATCGTACAGGTACGTATATACAGTAACTCACACATGGTGGCTGATATAAGCGATCGATGGCGAAAAGCTTTGCTCTGAAAACGTTACGTAGTTCCAGAGATAATATATACTAGCTCTGGTAGTTCCCAGGCCCATGCACCAGTAATGGATGTGTTCTATTTATAAGGGAGACCAATATTAACTGGGACATAATGTTCCCACCCATAACTTGTACCACACTGCCCACTCCATATACAGAGATAAAGGAACTCCAGCACAAAGTACAGAGTGAGGTATTATTAGATGGTTGCCATAGTGTACATAAACATGATTAAAAACTATTCCCCTTCCACTAATCAGGAGGGTTCTCCCCTTCCATCTTTGCCTTCTGTTCCTCTTCAACTCTCTTCATTTTGGCCACAATCCCTTAGAGACAAGAGGAAGCTAGTGAGGTGAGGTCCTCCATGTAAGGACTTACCTTTGGCAGGGTTGAACACCCCTCCAGTCTGCTGGCCACAGGCAGCACATCTTGTGGACTTCTTGAACTGATCCAGTGCACATACCTCACAGAAGTAGTGCTTACATCTGGGGAGGAGGGGGGACCAGATGGGGAGGAGGAGGGACCAGATGGGGGGAGGGGGGACCAGATGGGAGGAGGAGGGACCAGATGGGGGGAGGCATATCATCACTTGATCACCTGATTGTACATGTACACACTTTCCCAAAAGTGCTTATTCATGTGATGGGAAAACATATTGAATCAACTGAGGGTGCCAAAAATGGGTGTACCACTTATGGACATGATGTGGGTGTGGTTCATAGATAAAGACTTCAGTTGCAAAACATCATTTTGAGGAAAGGTGTACCATGTACAGTACAGTACTGGCTTGGTCATAGAGAAATTTCGCACCTCATTCATAGAGAAAATAAAGCATATACATTGGGACTAAGCCAACTATTTATACAATTTGCTATGAACACTGATGGATTCTTTAGTTACCAATGTATATGCTTTATTTTCTCTATGACTGAGCTGGTACTGTATTTGTATTCTGATGGACATGTATTACCATGTATAGGACATAAAAACACTACAATAACATGTTGTAAGGTTGAGGAGAGCCAGGTAGCCTTACAGTCCTAAGGACTTTAGTGGAGAACATGTCCCACCTATCCCCATACATTGCTCAGGAATGACATTGAGCTGAATATTGGTGGTAATTTCATGACATTACATTGGCAGTGCGCTAATTGGGTTGCATGCTAAAGGCAAGATCATGGAGTGAGGGTACCAAAGAAATCATCAGAGATCACCTGACACTCTTAATCATTTTCACAGGATGCAGTTTTAAACACATGACCACAACCCTTACTGGTGGTTAACCAAAAGGACTACATGTGTATGTAGGGCTACTATGAATACCATCATGTACCAGAAAATCACAACAAGAAGTAAAAAATTATATCCTCTCATAAAAGGTCTGGTTCATTTAACCAGTGCAATTAATTGGAGCATGATGGCAAACACATTTGCTTTAGCTATGTGTACTGACCCCTCCTCCCCTCCCCCCCCCCCCCCCACCATGCTCTTCAGCTCCACACCAGGGTTAGCTGACTTTATTCACTCTCTGTATAACCTTATAACTAGGGGAATTCTTAAATTCTCCTGACATCTTTATTAAATTGTGGCAGCCCTTAAATATTGAGGATGTTAATTCCCATACATGTACATTGTAGATAGAAGTACAACATGGCCACATTCTAGAATGGAAAAAAAACTATCTAATACTATAATTTCCAATGTACGTACGTACGTCCGCGCAACTTATTTATATACTCGACCTAGCGCCTATTGGTTGCTAGGTATGCGTACCTAGCAACCAATAGGAAAGACCACCACCCACACAAAAGTACATAGCAATTATTTGACTGTTCAATATAACCACACCCATGCACACACACACACACACACACACTGTACCTAGTGACCACAGGGTTCTTGAAATGCTCTCTACAGATGTAGCAGGCAAAAGGTAGGTCTTCTTCTTCTTCACTGCTCACCTCATACTGCTTCATATCTGGTCAGGTGACATTGTCATGGATCATGTGACCATCACATGACTTGGCATCACCTTCTTTTCCATACTTGTTCTGCTCATACTCCCAATCCAACTGCCAACCACTCTTGTAGTCACCTCTGTCTTGATTGGGACACTTGGTCATAGGTACCCTTACTACAGATATAACACATGCACACATCACTTCCCACACACATGCACACACACACACACACACACACACACCACCTACCTCCAAACCCACAGTAGCCAGTCTCCTTGTAATCCTTACAGATATCAGGTTGGTAATCCCAACGTACGGTGGACCTGAGGTATAGGGGTGCCCTAAGGGGACCCTTCCTGGGGAGGAGGGAGGGAGAGAGGGAGGAGGTGGAAATATATTACCACCAAACCTTCCTCAGCAGCTCTGACTACTGGTACTTAGGTACATGTAGCTAGGTAACATGTCCCATCAGTGGTACTTAGGTACATGTAGCTAGGTAACATGTCCCATCACTGGTACTTAGGTACATGTAGCTAGGTAACATGTCCCATCACTGGTACTTAGGTACATGTAGCTAGGTAACATGTCCCATCACTGGTACTTAGGTACATGTAGCTAGGTAACATGTCCCATCACTGGTACTTAGGTACATGTAGCTAGGTAACATGTCCCATCACTGGTACTTAGGTACATGTAGCTAGGTAACATGTCCCATCACTGGTACTTAGGTACATGTAGCTAGGTAACATGTCCCATCACTGGTACTTAGGTACATGTAGCTAAGTAACATGTCCCATCACTGGTACTTAGGTACATGTAGCTAGGTAACATGCCCCATCACTGGTACTTAGGTACATGTAGCTAGGTAACATGCCCCATCACTGGTACTTAGGTACATGTAGCTAGGTAACATGCCCCATCACTGGTACTTAGGTACATGTAGCTAGGTAACATGCCCCATCACTGGTACTTAGGTACATGTAGCTAGGTAACATGTCCCATCACTGGTACTTAGGTACATGTAGCTAGGTAACATGCCCCATCACTAATACTTAGGTACATGTAGCTAGGTAACATGTCCCATCACTGGTACTTAGGTACATGTAGCTAGGTAACATGTCCCATCACTGGTACTTAGGTACATGTAGCTAGGTAACATGCCCCATCACTGGTACTTAGGTACATGTAGCTAGGTAACATGTCCCATCACTGGAACTTAGGTACATGTAGCTAGGTAACATGTCCCATCACTGGTACTTAGGTACATGTAGCTAGGTAACATGCCCCATCACTGGTACTTAGGTACATGTAGCTAGGTAACATGCCCCATCACTGGTACTTAGGTACATGTAGCTAGGTAACATGTACCATCACTGGTACTTAGGTACATGTAGCTAGGTAACATGCCCCATCACTGGTACTTAGGTACATGTAGCTAGGTAACATGTCCCATCACTGGTACTTAGGTACATGTAGCTAGGTAACATGCCCCATCACTGGTACTTAGGTACATGTAGCTAGGTAACATGCCCCATCACTGGTACTTAGGTACATGTAGCTAGGTAACATGCCCCATCACTGGTACTTAGGTACATGTAGCTAGGTAACATACCCCATCACTGGTACTTAGGTACATGTAGCTAGGTAACATGCCCCATCACTGGTACTTAGGTACATGTAGCTAGGTAACATGCCCCATCACTGGTACTTAGGTACATGTAGCTAGGTAACATGCCCCATCACTGGTACTTAGGTACATGTAGCTAGGTAACATACCCCATCACTGGTACTTAGGTACATTAGCTAGGTAACATGTCCCATCACTGGTACTTAGGTACATGTAGCTAGGTAACATGTCCCATCACTGGTACATAGGTACATGTAGCTAGGTAACATGCCCCATCACGGGTAATTCCCCACTACAGTTAGCCCCCTCCTCGCTAGGGTACTGACCACACCCACCTGCTAGCAGAACTCCCCTGTGAGGTCTCCTTTCCCTCAATGTACTTGGTGTAGTTATTCTGTCCTCTGTATATGTTGTCCTCCTTCCCTTTTTGCTCCTGCAGTGGGTGGAGCATGTTACCATAGCTACATAATGTATATAGTGCCATCATGAACAAAACCATACCAAATAATGCACCCACAAGTATATACAGACATCACCTCAAGCGGTTAAATAGTCACTCCAAATGCTTCAAACACCAGGTTACCACTAGTGCCCAGACCTAGTTTAAAGATTCCTACTAGTGCCCAGACCTGGTTCAAAGGTCACCACAAGTGCCCAGATCTGGTTCAACTTCAGAGCCTTCTCCATAACAGCACGCGGGTCCCTGTCCTGTTCTGTCTCTGTCTCTATGGTGAGGGTAGGTCCCATGTCTGAGAGGCCTGCAGGCTCCGCCTTCCTCTCTGACTGGTACGTGTGCGTGACCTTACTGAGTTTGTCCTCATCCTCGTCATTGTTCTGGGCCTGCTCTGGGGGGGGGGGGGAGGGAGGGACAGGGGAGGACAGGGAAGGAAGAGGGAGGGAGGGAGGGAGGGAAGGATAAGGGGAAGAAGGTACGATGTATGCGATGAGAGGAGAATGTTGAAGGAAGCAAGTTAAGATATTCTGTACCACAAAATACCAGCACTACATTTGTATTTTGCTGTCTTAAACAATATGACATTGTACATGTATACACCCAGAACAGCTTTGTATTGTAATGCTATGGTGGCTGAGCTTATAACTGAATGTCAAATGTGTGATTTGGTAGAGCTACGTATCATGGTTTACACTGCCCAGAAAAACAAATTCTATGCAATATCGATATCACCACTCACACACCCTCCCTGGCTCACCACTCACACACCCTCCCTCGCTCACCACTCACACACCCTCCCTGGCTCACCACTCACACACCCTCCCTGGCTCACCACTCACACACCCTCCCTGGCTCACCACTCACACACCCTCCCTGGCTCACCACTCACACATCCTCCCTGGCTCATCACTCACACACCCTCCCTGGTTCACCACTCACACACCCTCTCTGGCTCACCACTCACACACCCTCCCTGGCTCACCACTCACACACCCTCCCTGGCTCACCACTCACACACCCTCCCTGGCTCACCACTCACACACCCTCCCTGGCTCACCACTCACACACCCTCCCTGGCTCACCACTCACACATCCTCCCTGGTTCACCACTCACACACCCTCCCTGGCTCACCACTCACACACCCTCCCTGGCTCACCACTCACACATCCTCCCTGGCTCATCACTCACACACCCTCCCTGGTTCACCACTCACACACCCTCTCTGGCTCACCACTCACACACCCTCCCTGGCTCACCACTCACACACCCTCCCTGGCTCACCACTCACACACCCTCCCTGGCTCACAACTCACACACCCTCCCTGGCTCACCACTCACACATCCTCCCTGGCTCAGCACTCACACACCCTCCCTGGTTCACCACTCACACACCCTCTCTGGCTCACCACTCACACACCCTCCCTGGCTCACCACTCACACACCCTCCCTGGCTCACCACTCACACACCCTCCCTGGCTCACCACTCACACACCCTCCCTGGCTCACAACTCACACACCCTCCCTGGCTCACCACTCACACATCCTCCCTGGCTCAGCACTCACACACCCTCCCTGGTTCACCACTCACACACCCTCTCTGGCTCACCACTCACACACCCTCCCTGGCTCACCACTCACACACCCTCCCTGGCTCACCACTCACACACCCTCCCTGGCTCACCACTCACACACCCTCCCTGGCTCACCACTCACACATCCTCCCTGGCTCATCACTCACACACCCTCCCTGGTTCACCACTCACACACCCTCTCTGGCTCACCACTCACACACCCTCCCTGGCTCACCACTCACACACCCTCCCTGGCTCACCACTCACACACCCTCCCTCGCTCACCACTCACACACCCTCCCTGGTTCACCACTCACACACCCTCTCTGGCTCACCACTCACACACCCTCCCTGGCTCACCACTCACACACCCTCTCTGGCTCACCACTCACACACCCTCCCTGGCTCACCACTCACACACCCTCCCTAACTCACCACCCACACACCCTCCCTGGCTCACCATTCACACACCCTCCCTGGCTCACCACTCACACACCCTCCCTGGCTCACCACTCACACACCCTCCCTCGCTCACCACTCACACACCCTCCCTGGCTCACCACTCACACACCCTCTCTGGCTCACCACTCACACACCCTCCATGGCTCACCCCACCCTTCCTGTGATGATGAGCCTCTCCTTGCCCCTCCCCTATGATTGCAACTTCCTCTGCCCACAACCACTGGACCAGTCTTCACCTGGATTGGACTTCCCCTCCATTACACATATCCCTCTCCCCCCCCCCCCCCCCCTCCTTCCTCACCTGGACTGGACCTCCCTGGCCTTGGTGAGGGTCTGGATGGTCTGTGTCTGCTGTGATGACCTCAAGTACACCTTAGCCAGCAGGAGGAGGTACTTGGTGTTCTCCATCAGCTGGGAGAGCTCTGCACAGTGAGGGGGCACCATCACACCCACCACCCCTCACACCTCCCCACACTCACCAGCCTCCTGTGAGAGATGCCCCAGGGCTGCCACCAGTGTCTTCTCAGCTTTGTCACACTGCCTCAGCTTGATGTAGAGCTCCACCAGGTCACAGCGAAGGAAACGTTGGCTCTCCTCCTTCAGGGCTGCCTCGTAGTAGGTGATGGCCTGGGGAGGAGGTATACTAATCACGTGAGCATGGGAGGGGGAGGAGATGTGACATCACACCTTATTGTAGTTGTGGGTGTTGACCAGTGCCTGGCCTATCTTGGTAGCCAGTATGACATCACTAGGGTTTTGCTTCAGGCCAGCCTCATAGATCTCCAAGGCGAGGTCAACCTGTTTGAAGGAGGGCGGCATTATTTGGGATAGTGTTCAGGAATGTATGGAGTGCATACATTACAGCCATTTGTGGAGGTGTGTATGAGTGGAGGTGTGTATGAGTGGAGGTGTGTATGATGCGTGGAGGTGTGTATGAGTGGAGGTGTGTATGAGTGGAGGTATGTATGAGTGGAGGTGTGTATGAGTGGAGGTGTGTATGATGCGTGGAGGTGTGTATGAGTGGAGGTGTGTATGAGTGGAGGTGTGTATGAATGGTGGTGTGTATGAGTGGAGGTGTGTATGAGTGGAGGTGTGTATGAATGGTGGTGTGTATGAGTGGAGGTGTGTATGAGTGGAGGTGTGCATATTTCTACACTGAAGCTATCTTAACATCAGAGGTACTATATTAATGGTTCCTCCTCCCCCCACTGTCCCTGTACCCTCCCCTCCCCACACACCTCCCCAACGTTCATGTACGCCTCCCCCAGGAGGAGGGAGGTGGTGGACCCAGGGAGACGTGAGGCCAGCTCCCTGTAGCAGGCCAGGTACATGGCTTTGTCCTTGTGCTGGTGGAGGTGTATGTTGGCTATCCTCTCCCGGGCCTGGATGTAGTATGGCTTCTCCTCAGAGATGGTCTTCAGTACACCAAGGGCTTCCTCCACATCTCCAGCGACCAATAGGAGATCAACGTTTGCTATCTGGACCCTACCTGGATGGGGAGGAGGGATTGGAGCGGGGAGGAGGCAATGGACCCTCTTTGGAATGGCTCAGTAGACATGTTACTACCTAACTTCTTCTGCACTGCCTTTGAACTCAGTCATGGCTTCTTGCATCACCTTAACTGCATCTGCCTGGTGTGTGTGTGTGTGTGTGTGTGTGTGTGTGTATGTGTGTGTGTGTGTGTGTACATCATATTATATTAGCATATAGTATGAAAATGGAGGGCTAGGAAATCAAAACTACACTACACAGCCATACTTGCTGACCCATCTTGGTATAGGCAGAGGCCAACTCCAGGTACACATCCAACCTCTCCCCAACAGACAGCGGAGGTAGGAGAGGGGAGGAGGAGGAGGAGGAGAGGAAGGAGGACTGTTTCTTTGATGAGGATGACGTGAGGAGAGACATGGCCATCTTGAGTGAGGCCACAGCTTGCTCCATGTTGTCCTGTGCCCTCATCACCCTGGCCCTCACCAGGTGGTACAGGGGGAAGGACTGGACCTCAAAATGGCGGCTGAGGGCCTGCTCCAGGGACTGCATGCTCAGCTTGGGGTTCCCTGGTGGAGGCTGATCTGGGCCATCATCAGGAGGGAGGGGGTGGAGTCTGGGGCGCGGTCAAGGCACCGTTGGAGGAGCTGGTGGGCAGTCTCTGCCTGACCTAGTGATCAACATTAGCAAAGTAACCTATTTATTCATAACCTACTTATTTAAGATATGAGTGTTCATCTATTTGATTATAATCAAAATTCCAGGTCATAAGCCCACCCACCAATAGTAAGAATAAAAAATTGGCTCATGTTTAAATGATTGTATCTCCATAACGGATACACTTTGCAAAGGTTTAAAAAAACTACTGTACATGTTAATTGATCATGAAAAAAGGTACAATGTACTCATGGTTATGGAAATACACACATTTAAGCATGACTCCTTTTTTATTCGTTGGGGGTAGAGGGAGGGAGGGAGGGAGGGGGAGGAGGCTCATAAGTTCATACCCTTACATGTACATGATCTTGAAAAACGGTACACAGAAATGTTCATGGTTATGGATTTAAACACCACCCCCTTTATTGTTGGGGGTAAGGGAGGGGGGGCGGGGGGTGGCAGCTCATAAGTACAGTACTAATTCAAGACAACAAAACACTAGGCAACATATCAGTTTGAGTGAGTACATCCATCTGCTATGGGTCATTAGGCCAGAACTAGTGTGGTAACATGTTAGTACTTCCTTATACGGTAAGATACATTTGTGTGATGCACACATGAGTGGTAGTATTACTGAACCATATGAATAGCTACACCTAACGAAAGGGGAAACCAGTTAGTTATCAATGGTGATCACATGAGGTCACATGACCAAAGTGTTTGTACACTACTGTCACATGATCTGATGTCACCTGACCTGATAGGAACTTGACCCTGGACATCAGGTATAAGGCTTCCATCATCCCAGGAACACTCTTTGTCAGCGGATCCAAGATGGCCGCAGCCTTCAGTAGGATGGGCGGGGCTTGGGAGGAGCTAGTGGTAGGCTGAGTGGTGCATGTGTGCTCTAGGTGAGGCCAGTGTGGTGGGTACACATGTGCTGACCTCATGTGTGCTCTAGGTGAGACCAGTGTGGTGGGTACACGTGTGCTGACCTCACATGTGCTCTAGGTGAGGCCGGTGTGGTGGGTACACATGCGCTGACCTCACGTGTGCTCTAGGTGAGGCCAGTGTGGTGGGTACACGTGTGCTGACCTCACGTGTGCTCTAGGTGAGACCAGTGTGGTGGGTACACGTGTGCTGACCTCATGTGTGCTCTAGGTGAGACCAGTGTGGTGGGTACACGTGTGCTGACCTCACATGTGCTCTAGGTGAGGCCGGTGTGGTGGGTACACATGCGCTGACCTCACGTGTGCTCTAGGTGAGGCCAGTGTGGTGGGTACACGTGTGCTGACCTCACGTGTGCTCTAGGTGAGGCCGGTGTGGTGAGTACACATGCGCTGACCTCACGTGTGCTCTAGGTGAGGCCAGTGTGGTGGGTACACGTGTGCTGACCTCACGTGTGCTCTAGGTGAGGCCAGTGTGGTGGGTACACGTGTGCTGACCTCACGTGTGCTCTAGGTGAGGCCAGTGTGGTGGGTACACGTGTGCTGACCTCACGTGTGCTCTAGGTGAGGCCGGTGTGGTGGGTACACATGCGCTGACCTCACGTGTGCTCTAGGTGAGGCCAGTGTGGTGGGTACACGTGTGCTGACCTCACGTGTGCTCTAGGTGAGGCCAGTGAGGTGGGTACACGTGTGCTGACCTCACGTGTGCTCTAGGTGAGGCCGGTGTGGTGGGTACACATGTGCTGACCTCGTGTGTGCTCTGAGTGAGGCCAGTGTGGTGGGTACACGTGTGCTGACCTCACGTGTGCTCTAGGTGAGGCCAGTGTGGTGGGTACACGTGTGCTGACCTCGCGTGTGCTCTAGGTGAGGCTAGTGTGGTGGGTACACGTGTGCTGACCTCACGTGTGCTCTAGGTGAGGCCAGTGTGGTGGGTACGCATGTGCTGACCTCACGTGTGCTCTAGGTGAGGCCAGTGTGGTGGGTACACGTGTGCTGACCTCATGTGTGCTCTAGGTGAGGCCAGTGTGGTGGGTACACATGTGCTGACCTCACGTGTGCTCTAGGTGAGGCCAGTGTGGTGGGTACACATGTGCTGACCTCATTGGGAGCATAGTTGAGGAGGAGGGAGATGACATCAAGAAGGAATGCAGGGTTGAGGACATAGAAGTACTTTGGACTCATGGGGCATCCCTGGGTGAAGGGGAGGGATGGGAGGAGGGAGAGAGGGAAGAGAGGGGGAGAGAGAGAGAGAGAGAGAGAGAGAGAGAGAGAAAGAGGAAGAGGGAGAGAGGGAGAGGGAGGGAGAGAGAGAGAACAGGTAGCAAGTGGAGAGAGGAAAGTGGAGATATGGTTGAATGTTGACTACCTCATCATTACCATGACAACGTACCTTGATACTCCCAAAGTGGACCTCCACCACCTCCTCCAGTGCCTTCATGACATCACCATGGGGCTGTCCCTTCTTGTGTGCCAGGAGGGCAGTGAGGAAGAGGAGGTTGGCCTGCTTTCCAATGGAGGCCTGCACCTCCCTCAGGAAGTCCAGCTGTTGCTCCGCCTCCCCCAGCTGCCCCTCCAGTATCTGACAGTGGATGATGCCTGCCAGGGCTGGGACACTGGTCTCATCCAGGTTGAAGGCCTTCTTGTAGGTTAGAAGGGCCTCCTTCACTTGGGACCTGAGGAGCTGCTGGTAGGCTAGCTGTGTGTGTGTGTGTGTGTGTGTGTGTGTGTGTGTGTGTGTGTGTGTGTGTGTGTGTGTGTGTGTGTGTGTGTATTGTAAATATGGATATAGTAGTACCAATCTAAATAATGCCCACTCTCATTTATACCTCTGTTATATAAGTAGGGTTAAATGGAGCTAGGGAAATAGCCCTCTCCACAAACATGGTGGTCTGTTGAAGGACAAGACCATTGCCTCCAGCCTACGGGAGAAGGGAAAGAGGGAAGGGAGGAGAGAGAAGAGAGAGAGGGAGGAGGTTCTAAACATGTCCTCCATATGCACAAAGGACCCACCAATCTGGCATAGGGCAGACACATCTCATAATAAAGGGCGTGGTTCTTGGGCTCAAAGCGGTCGATGAGGAGGAGCAGGTGGGCAAGCCAGTTGGCAGCCTCATCCCTGGACCCCTCCTTGGCCAGCAGCTCCAGGATGAGGAGGGAGGTGGCCTCCACACCTCCCTGCTCCTGCTGCAGGGTGAGGCAGCGCTGGGAGGTCTCCACTGCCTGCTCCCAGTCCTGGAGGGCCAACTGGACCTTCATCTTGTCCAGCAGGGCGGGCACAGAGCCAGGGTAGGAGGCCACAGCTTGGTTGAGGAGGTCCAGGGCGTGGCTGAAGTTGTGACGTGAGAGGTAGTACCTGGCCTGTGGGGGTGTGTGGTCAACGATGATAGGGAAAAGGCATCATGATATGTAGTGTGTGAGGAGGTGTGTGTGAGGGAGGGTATATATGAGGGGTAAAAACTCCACACACCTTGCCCAACATGGCATCCAATGGTTTGGGTTGCTCAGTTCTGTTAAGTGGAAGAGGAGATCCATACCACAGCATAGCCACACACCCTCTCCACCCACTCACCCTGCCAACACTTCATCAAAGTACTTCACTGATTTCTTCACAAATGCATCTCTGTTGCAAGTCAGGTCTATCCAGCCTTGGAGGGTAAGCCCCTGTAATGATGAGGTCAATCAAACTACATGGATGATGGGGAGCAGGTAACCAGACCTCTTTGGAGGCAGGAGACATCTTGAGCATACGACTGACATACTCTCTGGCTTTGTCGTGTTTCCCTGTCAGCCATAAGAACATCCCTGCATAGTAGAGGGACTGGGGAGGAGGGAGGAGTAGGAGAAGAGGTAAAGAGGGAGGAGAGAGGGGAGGGGAGAGGGGAGGAGAGAGTGAGAAGAGGCAAGACAAAGACAAACATACATGATGGCTGACCATCATCTCCAGCCATCTCACCTTCTCTCCACAGGTAGTCCTTTCTGATCGAATTTTGCCTTCAAGCTGTTGGATTACTTCGCGATCTGCATCACCATGGTGATGGTGGTGGGTGTGGTGAGGTGTAGTACTGAAGCTCACCTACTGTCTTGCACTTTTTGTGGGCGTGGATCATCAACATGGAGGAATGTCTCTGTTGTCTGCAATGTTCTCTAACTCTCTGATCCCTTCTGACGTGCGGTCTGTACGTGGACGGGACGGAGTTCGATCACCGTATCAGTGGGGTTGGCCCTGTCATTACCTTCCATTACGATGCCATACGCCTTCCAGAACAGCAGTGCAGGGTCAGAGCCGTAGGTCTTAAGGAGCTCCATGACAACCGTCTGCACGTGGCGGTAGTACCCTTCCCATGCGTAGTACAGAACCGAAGCCTACGTACGGGATAAATAGACTTCGTTTAATTTCAAAGCCTATTAGCGCTAGCCGTATTGAGGTTACAACCGAAAGTCAAACAGTTGCGTTAACTTAGGTTGCTCACCATATTTCGCTAGCCGTCAAATGATTACCATAGTAACGCTGTTAACGCATGCGCACTATTTACTGTTTAGAATATGAAGCACCATTGCCATCAACAAAGTATTTGTTTCTTCACGCAGAGTGCAAACCGGTAGGCGATGACCACGCCCATCTATCGGCATGGCACGTACGAACTGGTGCACGTATGTAATCTCTCTATATTGTATAGTCATAATAAGTGGTTTATGCCCAAGCCAGATGTATATGTATAATAATTGATTGATGAAGTGCACAATCAAATACATATCAATCTTGCAACTAGATTACATACACACAGTAATATCATTAACTTTTAAAAAATAAAGGTAAACTATACTTAATATGCTCCTCTGCTATCTTCCTCGCCAATGCTGGGTTATTGCCTCCACCAGGCCTGTGTACAGCTTGACATAACATCCTCCAAGGTGGCTGACCAAACCTTTGGGTATCATAGCATTGTTTCAACCAAGCAAGAAGGACATCTCGGAGACATTCTTTTGTGTCTGTATGGTTCTTTGAGAATAAGGTATCCAACTCTGCAGGTCTAATCCTCAGGGCTGTTCCCAGGGACTTCCATCTTGCTGCTATATCCTGCACTGCATCCAGTACATCTGGAAGGTCATCCTCACCTGGGCCAAAGGGTGTGGTTTGTAAGCAACAACACTACATGATGTGCTCAACATACTAAGAGGGTCCTCAGACACACTTGAGAAACTATCACCTGTACTTAAGCTTGGTACTGTATTACCTCCAACCCCATGTCCTCCAGTTCCTCTACTCTGTCCATCCGAAATTAATCCGAAATTAATCTCTCCATTACTCTATCCAAACAACATTATCTTAACAGAAATAGTTATTGCAAGAAATTTACTTGTAATTGTCACTCTGAAATTGTGCCCTTCACTTAATCTGATGCACTTATGGAACAGATGAATATGCTCAACACATACATTGCACCAGTTATGGACAACATAATTATCATCCACCACTGATATAAAACTCAATGTTGTAAGTGGATAATTACACTTTGATTACACATTTAAAAAGACCATTCAACAGATACTAGCTGTGTTGAAGCTGAAACCAAAACATTACTTAATGTTGCGCTTTGCTGGATTTGGCCATTTCGCTGAATAATGTTCATAGCAACACTCTACCCCTTAGTACCCATGCACATCACTGGCATGTTCGACTGTTACAAGTCCAATTGCCATAATCACCAACGTGCATGTTTCTCTGTGCCCGCAAAGACTGTAGGTGATGGCCACGTCCATTTTTGGTATTATATACATATCAGTTCTGCAACAAATGGTACATTACACATGTCATTAACTTTTATCTATAAAGTACTAAAGGCACACTATGGTTCTCAGCTATCTTCCCCGCCAATGCTGGGTTATTGCCTCCAACACGTTTGTGTACTACTTGGCACAACATCCTCCAAGATGGCTGACCAAATTTTTTGGTATCATAACGTTGTTGCAACCAAGCAAGAAGAACATCTTTGAGACATCCATATGGTTCTTTATTGTGTGTTTTAGAAGTAACCGCCAACTCTGCAGGTTTAATCCTCAGGGCTGTTCCCAGGTACTCCCATCTTGCTGCTATATCCAGCACTGCCTCCAGTACATCTGCAAGGTCATCCTCACCTGGGCCAAGGGGTGTGGTTTGTACTTGGTACAACATTACATGATGTGCTCAACATACCAAGAGGGTCTTCAGACACACTTGAGAAATCATCACCTTCATTTGGTACTGTATTACTTTCAACCCCATGTCCTCCAGTTCCTTCACTCTGTCTTCTACCATCTGCAGTGAGTTTTTTATGCATCAAAAATGCACGTTCAGTGTTCAGTGCTTGTATGCAAAAATTAAGGTTACTGTTTCAAAAATTGTATACTCCGGGCAGTATTTTTAGAAGCATTCTCATGACATCAGAAATTATGTGAGATCTTGAATATCAAACGTAAAGTAAATGAGAAAGCAGGAACTGAAGGCAAAGGTGGTGGAAAAAGAAGGGGAACAAGGCTTTTGCGATAGGGAAAACCTATGCAAACTAAAAGAAGGTTTATGTCTCATTTGACTTTCCCAACAACTTGTTCCCTTCTTTGGAAATTTAACGAGCACCTACTCACATATACCTATATTGCGTACGCTAATAGCCATAAGTAAATGGCTCCCCCTCACATGAGACCCGAGTTCACCACATGCTCCTTTAGCATATTGTCCCAACCTGTTCTACTCATGATGTATTAGAATTTGTGAAAACCTGCACCCTTCTTATATGGCTAACATACAAAATAGGGAATACAATGTACATTTCACTCACCATATTCAAGTGTGCAGGCTACGATTGGAGTGCTGTACTCCCTATACTCCACTGTCTTGGCCCTCACACGTATGGTGTACTCAGTGTGTGGTCTTAGACCAGTCAGCTCAGTACTGGTAGTATTTCCAGCAATATTGTGAAGGCATTCACTTTCACCATGTGGAGTGTAGCTGACTTGATAACCTCTGATGACACCATTAACATCATGTGGTGGCCTCCAAGATATGGTCATGGATGTAGCTTTGATATTGTCAGTCTTCAGTCCACTTGGAGGAGAAGGAACTGGTGTGGGATAAAACTGGTCTACAATAAACTAGGGACTAGGAAGTCGATATTGTGAAGGGGCAGGGCTTCAAATAGTGGTAATGTAGTCCTCGCCAGCTTTGAGGGTGTACTGCAAGAAGCTCCCCCATCAGGGTCTGACATTTAACTTATTTTAATGTTGCCATGACAACCCACTGTTCTTATGTCCACATGCACTGATAACCATCCCAGCCTGCGTTATAGGGCAGATGAACGCAGTGCATTTAAGGAGATTAATTATGATTTTAAATGGCACGCGTACAAACAGTTGAAATGAATACAATGGTATCTTAGGACTCCCCACGCTACCCCCTCCATTTTCTATCGCCACTGGGAAGCATAAAAATTACCACAATGAAGTATCACATGCATGATGATCACACACAAAGTACTTCTTATTCATCATTGAAAGCAACCATATGAACTCACCATCTTCAATAGTGCTGGCAGTGATTGAAGTGCTGTACTCCCCATAATCCACTGTCTTGGCCCTCACACGTATGGTGTACTCAGTGTGTGGTCTTAGACCAGTCAACTCAGTACTGGTAGTATTTCCAGCAACATCATGAAGGCATTCACTTTCACCATGTGGGGTGTAGCTGACTTGATAACCTCTGATGATACCATTTGTATCATGTGGTGGTTGCCAAGATACAGTCGTGGTTGTAGCTTTGATATTGTCAGCCTTCACTCCAATTGGATGAGAAGGAACTGGTGTGAGATAAATGCACACTGATCTACAATAAACTAGAATCAAGATAAACAATTAAACACATAGGAAGTAGATATTGGGAAGGGGGAGGGGGGATGGGGGTAGTGGTTCGAATAGTGATAATTCATCAGCTAGGAAGATGGGGGTGCACTGCAAGAAGCTCCCCCATCTGGGTCTGATATTGAGCTCTTTATAAATGCTGCCATGACGACATGTTCTTATTTCCACATGCACTGATAACCATCCCAGCCTGCCTTATAGTCAGGCATGCGGCAGATGAATGCAGTGCACTTATTAAGGTGATGTTCTAATGTAATTATAATTTTAAATGGCACGTTTTCAAACAACTGAATGAATACAATAGTATATCAGGACTCCCCAAGCCACCCCCTCCCTTTTCTATCGCCACTGGGAATAGGGTCATCTTCCGATAAACGTTTCATACGGAACAAGCATATTACATGTGCATGCGTGCATTGACTTGTAGGTCAAACATTCACAGAGAATGTCTGCTGCCTCTCTCAACCCTTGGGTGATTGTTGATGCTGAAGGTGAGGTACTGTGTGCTAGCTCACTGCACCTGCATGACAGGGTAAGTTTTAACTTATATTAACCATTACTTAAATCATAACTCCTATACCTAAGGATTGGTGAAGCATGTAGCCATGTAGCCGCTGTGCTTTCCACACTAGTCAATGCTACTGAGGTGCGCAACAAATCAGGAGCAGATGCTTGCACATCTAGGGCATGCATTTGGCTACCACCTGCATGCAATGTAAGTGAAGCAATTGTTTTAAAACAGCTAACTTAACGTGTGTTATAATGTTAGGTCATGCCATCATCAGTGAAAGATATTCAGTTTAGCCCTGCTAATAGTAGGAAGAGATTGTCTCCAATTGATGAAGCACAGGCAATTGCAATACATATACCATGTGCAAAATTGATCTTCCAACAGAAAATGAGATGGTCATTTTCTACAATGAACTGAGCAAGGCAAATATCAAACTGGCCATTCTGAAGATAACACATCCTTATTCTGAAGAGTTCATTCCTAAGTCCTGTCTGTCAACATTTCCAAAACCTCTTACAGATTTATACAATCCTGAATGTCTGCAAAAAGAGTATCATGAACTTTTGAGTGAATGTGAACAAGTGTTTTCAACAATAACAGTTAGTTAGCATATTAACAGCTCAAAGATATACTTTAAAAAAATTACTTTCTTTATTTCAGATGACTACTGATGAAGCTGAACAACTACAACAAGCAACAAAAGGACAATCCAACAGCAAGATTTGGCAGCATAGGGCTGGGCGCATTACAGCCTCCAAGTTCAAGGATGTAGTCGTACAATACCAACATGCCATCACAGGTTTTGATCAAGAGCATATGCTACCCAGAGGCCTTTAGCTTTAGTACTGAAGCTACTGAGTAAGTACGTGCATGTATTGCAAGTGTTATTATTTTATATAGATGTTATTATTTTATATAGATACACCTACAGGTGGGGTAAACATCATGAAAAGGATGCTGTCGAATTGTACCAAAGAATTGCAGGTACTAGACACAAAGAACTGTCTGTTAACAATTGTTGATTTTATGTTGATGTGGAAAGGCCATATCTAGGGGCTTCACCTGATGCCATTCTTATTTGCAAATGCTGTGGACATGGTGTCTTAGAGGTAAAATGCCCTTATTCCCTCAAAAGTGGTATTCCAGAGGTAATACCCTTTGATTGCTTCATAAAAAAACACTGTCACGCGCTTCATATTCAAGTAACTGTTCAGGGACAGTGGGGGCTTCCTGTGCAGTTCACCAAGGAACACAGTGAATGCATGTGTACTACTATGTACTCATGAATACTGCTGACCTTTACTCTCCCTCTTTGCTGCAACCGTATGAAGCGACTATGGCAGCTTGCAATTTGTGCTGTAGACGTACTATTATAGCCCATGTTTAACACAGCAAAAAAAAGACGCAAATCATATTTTGATTCCACAAGTGATCTGTTTTTTCATATCTGTACTAAAATGATAACAGTTTTGGTACAGATATGAAATAACAGATCACTTATGGAATCAAAATATGATTTGCGTCTTTTTTTTGCTGTGAATTAATGACGGTACCCAATCTGGGTTACATCGGTCATTAAGCTCAGAAGGCTTCCCTGGTGAAGTCAAATTAAAACAGCATGCGTACACGGACCTCCTTGTCCTTGATTATTATAAAGTTTGTTTATACCTCGTATGAAATGAAGTGAACACACGTGAACGTGTTTAGAAGGCATGATTTTCGTGAGCCATGCTGTTCTTCGAGAAGTTGAAAGCTCTTGATTTGCTTTGTCGTGGCAAACATTAACGGATGGTATGGAGAAGAACGCTATTTGTTTGTCACTCCCGGAACGCTTCGTGCAGCCTACAACGCAGCAGGTTTTACCCATTTCTACATAGAATCGCCATACAAGTTGCCCCCAGCGTGGGCGTATCACATGACTTTACGTGAGATCACAAGATCCGTGCAACACCTCTATGGCATACATATAGCGTCTTGACTGACGAAAACTTCACAATCAGAAGTTTGAAAAGCTATGGCTGCCGTTTATATCTGAGTTACTGTGACGGATCGTAAGGACCGTATGAAGAGCTAGCGCACAAGCGGAGCGCAATCGCTGAAGTTAACAGTAATACAAGTATAATAAAGCACCTTTTTCATATGTCATGTGACCGCTCCGTAATCTAACTACGTCATTACCACACAATATAAATGAACATGAACACACATAAAATACAAATGCGCAGCTTTAAATACACATACATAAACTCATAAAGATGTATTGTTCAACCTGCGCAACGCCTGAAAATAAAGCTACTCTTTAGATACGCCACCGCGCTGGACGGACAGTACTCACAGTTTGAATGCCACTCATTTAATTACCACCCTTGGTTTCCCAGGTCGACTTGCCCACCTGGCACGCCTCCTTCAGATACGGGTGCCCAGTTCTTCACAGTTAATAGTATAATTACATAGTCCACTTTGACTACTTACCTCGCTTGAGTACTAAACCTCAATGAGAAAGTAATAGGCGATGGCTATGCAAAAACAATGCTCTTTCTGAATTAAAGGATAGTATTGGACTAACACTCAAAACACGCTTTAAAAGGGTACAGCGCCAAACCGTTTCAAATATCGTTTCGCTTGTATTTCAACGCTAGCACTGAACGAGAAGAACGATTCTGTTAGCTCAAAACTAGTCAAAGACACACAAAAATGCTTTACTTGTAGCCCAGAACTAATACTTGCTTTTCAATAACTCGTTTGAATATCAGAGGTACAGGCAGTGAGGGGGTACTACAAGCAGGGTTGCCGAAAGTCAGGCCAGGGTCCGGCCTGAAAGGCCCGGCCTGCCAGGTAGGATAAATTGATGTTATAAAACAATTTATTAACTATTCATGGCTAACCACAAAACATTATGATGTTATTAAAAAATTCATAGTTAACCACAAACGTAATTACCTCGCCAGTCGCACGTCATAGCTAAATTAACTCCCACATGCGTGCCTAAGAATAACTATGAATTGTGATTCCGGTTTCTGCTGCTCATCAACTCCCCTTGAGCTTCCCGCCAACACAGATATTTGGATTTATAATCCAGATGAACTCATAAGGTTCCCACAACGGCGAAAACAAAACAGTACGTCTAACTCCACTGTGTGGTCGCATTTCAAAGTGCACAGGCTCCATGCATGCCTCTAAAGAAAAGAAATACGCTGTGTTTTCAGACAAAGCATGGTGTGACTACTGCCACAAGCCATTTGTTAGAGAGCTCTCTTCTGAGGCACCTGCAATATTTTCATAAACAGCAGCTGCCCAATTCATGTGATCAAAGTATCAGCAAGGAGAAACAACAAACAACTCTCAAAGTGAAAAAGGCTCAACTAGAGCAGTATTTTTCATCTAAAGTTCCCCCTTTTAACAAAGGGTGAACACGAGAACACAATCAAATTGCTAGCACTTGCATGGTGCAATAATCTTCTTCCACCGCTTCTCGTTGACAGCTTATCATTCAACAAATTCATTGCTTGCATTTCAAGAGGTTCATTTCAGATGCCTGGTAAAACAAAGATGACTGAAATGGTCGATGAGCTGTATGCAGCAATGATGGTTAAGTTAAAGGCTTTGCTACAGCAGTCCACGTCAGTTTCTCTTACAACAGATGCAGCAAAGATGCCGACAGGAGATTCCTACGTTGCAGTCACAGGTCACTGGATAAGTTCAGATTGGGAACTTTTGTCAGCAGTATTAGGTGTAAGTATTAGCAATGTATCTCACACTGCACAGGAGATTGTATTGGTGTTGAATGAGGTTGGAGCAAAGTACACACTAGATGATAGGTTGGATGCTATAGCCACAGATAATGGTGCTAACTTTGTGGCAGCTGTGGAAGAGCAGATGGTGAATGGAATTTTGCGAAGAGCATGTACGGTGTGCATGTCACACTCTACAGTTATCAATAAAGAACCACATTGACCCACCTAAACCGAAGAACGCACCTGCACCCATCAACCCTACCAGCGAATTGATAGCTACCTTCAGAAAACTAGTAAACAAAATACATGCATCCCCTTTATTAACTGAAAATCTACACACTGCACAGTCAGGTGGACCAGCTGCTGAAGTCATAGTAGAGATCAAGGAGGATGATGCAAATGAAGGCAGTAGCCAAGAAGGTGCTGATGATGCTGCAACCAACCATCACAATCTTCATGGATCACCATGTCGCCACACACTAAAGCTTATTCAAGATGTAGTGACAAGGTGGAACTCAACATATTTAATGCTGTCACGATGTGTGCAGCTTAAGCTTCCTCTGTGCAAGGTAATGAATGAGCTTGGTTTGGAAGGGCCTTCAGATAATGACTGGGTAACTGGAGAGCTGCTGTGTCACTTCATGAAGCCATTCCAAACCATGACGGATTACATTCAAGGGGAAAAGTACCCCACCCTTGGTAGCCTATCCCTGAAAGTTACACAACTACTTTTGTATTTGAGCAGGCCAAAACCACCTCAATCCTGAGGCTTAAATAAGGATTGGGCTGATCTTCCCATAGCAGTCAACCTGTATGTGAGACATTCTTCTCAATGATCTCACAAAGCGATGGGACACAGGCAACGTACTCCTGGGGATAGCAGCATTTGTTGACCCAAGGCACAAGAGCCTAGAGTGGTTGAAACATCACCAGCAACACACCATCCAAAAGCAACTGATAGAGAAGATGTTTGCTGTGTCTGGGTTACAAATGACAGAGATTGCACCTGATAATGAAGATGATGTTCAAATTGTTAAGCGGCAGCGCTTTGATGACTGCGATTTTCTGGATGAAGATAACCGGATGAGCAAGACACTTCAGAAGCAGCTGCAGGTGCCCTTCAGAGAGCCGCAGTTCAGGGGGAGTATGATGCATGGCTGCTTGTTCCTGAGGCCCGAGTCATAGATGCAAATTCCCCTATTGACCCTCTAGCTGGTGAAAAATGCACGATGGGCAATTCCCCACAATTGCAAAGCTTGCCAGGAATAATTTAGCTATTCCTGCTTCTTCAGCTACATCCGAGCGGGTGTTTTCGCGAGCTAAGCTGATTCAACAGCGCCAGAGATGGAACCTTCTCTCTCAACGTTTGGAGGCGTGTGTCATGCTGAAGCACAATGCATGTTAATTACAAGTATTCAGATAGCAAGCACGCTGTTTGCATCACTGCATGTTATGCATCTCAGACTCAGTTCCTGTATCTGTAATTTGTAAATTGTAACCATTACCAGCTGATTGTAATAACTATATTACTATATATAGCTATAGACATTGCAAAATGAATTAATAATTTATTATAATAACTGGGTGGATCCCGGCCTGCCGGCCTGTCAGGTCACGGTCCGGCCTGCCAGGCCAAGCTAAATGTCCGGCCTGGCAGGTTGGACTGGCCTTCGGCAACCCCGACTACAAGATTCCGTTTTCGCATGTCAACATGCACCACTTACATGATGTTGGTGGAAGTTTACCGATGTTCAGAAAAGAACAGTGAGCACACAGAAGAGACAAACCTCTTAGGCTCTAGTAAAGCTCTTTCACTCAGAGGTGTTAATAACCGTTTCAAGGAGCGCCTATGTACAACTATGCGCTCACATTACCTCGTTTCCAATCCCTCTCTTCTAATATCTAATGCTTACTGCCGATAAGACTGTGAAGCATAAACATTACCACAATTAAGTATTACACACATCACATGCATGATGATCACACATGTAGCAACTGTGATTGAGACTATGGCCACGCACGCGCTGCGACAGAACCCCGAGTTGGGAAGATTCTCAGATAGCCAAATCACAGCGGTACACACAAAACATAAAGCACACACTCAGCATGCAACCACTGCTTGCCAAGTTCCCACAATGCTTCTGCCTCTGCCTCGGTTGTCACAGCTTTTAATAGTGCCGGTCCATCACGTGCGAAGATGCTTCTAGAAGCTCCTATGCAATCAGGGACATACAGTCTGGCTGCATTAAGTCCAGACATCTAACAATTTACACCCACACTTCTATTATACCTATAACAGCAATCACTACACTTCTCCCTTCACAAGCCATATCGTTCTGGGGGTCGGTGAGGTCGGTTAGACCGTCGGAGGATAGGTGCAGGTTCAGGAGCAGGTACCGGTTCAGGGTCCGCCCTAGGTAGAGGCTGGGGTGGTAATGGCTGAGCATCAGCCATCAGTGGTATTGGCGGCTGCTGCTCTGGAACTGGAGGCATGTTAGGATCAAGGGGCCCAACGTCCTCTACATCTTGCTCCTGAGTCATGATCGTCTCCTTTTTACCATCTGTGGCATCATTATGTCTACTCCTAACATGGTCAATGTGGTAACGACTCTCTTTACCATCTTCCAATTTAACTAACACCATCACAGGCCCCTGTACTGAACTAATAACTCCCGGTATCCATTTAGGGGACCCTCCTCTATGGTTCAGGCAATACACCCTTTCTCCCACCATAAATGTACGGTGACTCGCCTTCTGATCATGATCATCCTTTTGCCTTTCCTGTTGCTGCTGTACTTGATTCTTCAATGATGGAAACACAAAATCCAAATGAGACTTTGGTTTTCTTCCTAGTAACAGCTCTGCTGGTGATTGCCCAGTAGTTGAATGAGGGGTCAACCTATACTGGAATAGAAATCGAGCCAGACAAGTTTCAACATCACCTGTCATTCTTTTGAGGCCATTTTTTACAGTCTGCACTGCACGTTCCGCCAACCCATTTGTAGCAGCATGGTAGGGTGCACTTCTCACATGTCGGAACCCATTAGCCTTGGCAAAGAATTGGAACTCTGCACTTGTAAATGCTGTACCATTGTCAGACACTAGAATGTCTGGTAGCCCGTGAGTAGCAAATGTGTGTCTGAGTACTCTCATTGCCTGCTGAGAGGAAGGTGAAGAGACCACAGCAGCCTCCATCCATTTGGAATGGGCATCCACTATGACAAAAAAAGTTTTCCCCAAAAATGGACCAAAAAAATCTACATGCAATCGAGCCCAAGGTTTGGAGGGCCACTCCCAAGGGTGAAGGAGGGACTTTGGTGGTGTGTTACGAGTATCCTGACATGCTGTACAAGACTTCACCTTATTTTCCAATTCCGCATCCACTCCCGGCCACCATACTACACTTCTAGCTAATGCTTTCATCCTCGCAATGCCAGGGTGCCCCTCATGCAGCAACTTGAGTATGGGTGCCCTACCCGGAGGAGGTACCACAACACGGCTACCCCAAAGGACACATCCATTGTGAACACTGAGTTCATACCTACGCTGCATATATGGCTTAAACTCCGGATCCAGTTGTGACTCCCATCCCTGCAGCACCATGCGTCTTACCATAGACAACAATGGGTCCGTATTGGTCCACTTCCTGATAGCTGAGGCTGTCACTACAGAATCAGCATCTGACAGCATCTGGAGCATGAGAACAGTTTCCCCTGGAATAGGAACCTCCAAAGGAGCCTCTCCCACTGGTAGTCTGCTAAGTGCATCCACATTACCCTGGTCTTTTCCAGCTCTATATTCCATGTGGTATTTGTATGCACTTAATGTCAATGCCCATCTCTGAATCCGTCCAGAGGCCATGGTTGGGACTGGTTTCTGCTCATTGAAAAGGAACTGTAAAGGTTTGTGATCAGAAAGTATCACAAACTCCCTTCCATACAAAAACAGATGAAATTTCTTCACACCCCACACCACTGCCAAACCTTCCTTTTCAATCTGCGAGTACTTTTTCTCAGCAGGAGCAAGAGACCGAGAGGCATAGGCTATTGGTCGGTCCGTGCCGTCTTCATAAACATGTGACAAGACTGCTCCAATGCCGTAAGGGGAAGCATCACAAGAAATGGCTAGTTTTCTTCCAGGATCAAAGTGCACCAACAAAACATCTGAAGACAGCTGAGACTTTGCTTTCTGAAATGCATCAGCCTGTTCCTTTCCCCAGTGCCATGGCTGATGTTTAGCCAGTAACTTGTACAATGGTGCCAAGGTGTCTGCAAGGCAAGGCAAAAACTTTGAGTAATAGTTAACTAACCCTATGAATGACTTAAGCTGTGTGACATCACAAGGGGCAGGTGCACTCAAAATAGCCTGCCGCTTTTCGTGTGTCGGTCTGATTCCCTCCCCTGAGATGTGGAATCCCAGGTACTCCACACTGGACATCATGAATCTGCATTTTTCCTTCTTTAATTTTGCCCCAACCTGCTGCAGACGAGTTAGGACTCTCGCCAAAGTTTCCATGTGCTCTTCTCTTGACGAGTCTGCCACCAAAATATCATCTATGTATACCTGAACGTGGGGAATATCCTGCAAAATTCCTTCCATCGTTCGTTGGAAAATAGCCGGGGCTGCTGCAACGCCAAATGGCAACCGGTTATAACGAAAGAGGCCCTTGTGTGTGGAAATGGTCACAAGCTCTTTCGACTCTTCTTCTAGCTGCAACTGCAAGTAAGCGTGCGACAGGTCCAGTTTAGAGAACACTTTAGCTCCCGTCATGGACGCCAGCACATCATCTATTCGGGGAAGGGGATAAGAATCCACAGTTGCAGCACTATTAACAGTAAGTTTGTAATCCCCACATAACCGTAAACTCCCATCGGTTTTTACCACCGGTACCACAGGAGCGGCCCATTCCGAGAATCTCACTGGCTCTATGACACCATCCCTTTGTAAGCGCTCCAGTTCTTGCTCCACTTGATCTCTCAGAGCGTACGGAACTGGCCGTGGTTTGTAAAAGCGCGGTTTGACTGTCTTATCCACATGGATCTTAACTCGAATTCCCTCTAACAATCCAAGCTTCTCTTCAAACAGTCTGGCATGTTTCTCCAGCAATTGCTCCATTCCGTCACTAGAACCTACATAAAACAAAGAGAGGTTAATTTTAAGCTCACTCAGCCAGTCTCGACCAATCAGCGAGGGTCCGCGCCCCTGCACGACGAGTAAGTTCAAGGAGCGATAACACTGACCCCCATACTGCACGTCAACGCAAATCTTTCCAACGACATTGATACTTTCCCCCGTGTAAGTGCGCAACGAGATGCCACTTTTCTCCAACGCAGGACGTCTTACCCGAGGCCAAACACGCTGGTAAGTACTCTCGCTAATAAGGGAGACCACCGCTCCAGTATCCACCTGCATCTGCAAAGGAGTACCGTTAACCGTCAAAACCTGTACCAGAGGCATTCGAGACTTGTTAGACGATAATTTATACAAGGCATATGTCTCTGTCTTCTCCCTGTCCATGGTCTTTTTGCCCCTCTGTTCCTCCGAACGTCCGTCATCGCGAGTGCCTTTGTTGCCCCCATCTCCATGGCTGCGACAAACTCGAGCCACATGACCTTGTTTGCCACACTTGTAACAAACCAATGACTTACAGCGACAGTCAGACGCCTTATGCTTACCGCCACAACGAAAACAGTTCCCTGAACCTGGCCTTACGGCCGGCTCCACCTTATGCACCGGATGAACAGGGGTACCTTCTGAATGTTGGAGTTCCTGAACATTCTTTTCCGCCAGCTCAGACGTCTGAGCCAATCCAAACGCCTTGGCGAAGGTGAGACCTGCTTCGGCTAACAGCCTCCGCTGTACCCTGACGTCCCGAATGCCACATACAAGACGGTCCCGTAGCATATCCTCCAGAGAATTCCCGAAGTCGCAGTGCTCTGAGAGTTTACGCAGCTCAGCGACAAACTGCGATACCGACTCCCCGTCCCTCTGCGACCGCGAGTTGAAATTGTAGCGTTGCACTGTAACAGATGGGGAAGGGCAAAAATGAGTGCGAACAAGTGTTACCAGCTCCGAGAAGGACTTGTCTGAAGGTTTTCCAGGCGCCACCAGGTTGCGTATCAATTGGTACACGGAGCCGCCGCAAACGCTAAGGAAGACAGCTCTGCGTTTGCCTGCGTCATCGATGCCGTTAGCCTGAAAAAATTGTTCCAATCGTTCGCAATAGCATGTCCAGTCCTCCTGTCCTTCTTGAAATGCCCCAACAGTTCCCAGGAGAGACGCCATCCACAACAGAAGCTAGTTTCCCTCGTCGCCAATTGTAGCAACTGTGATTGAGACTATGGCCACGCACGCGCTGCGACAGAACCCCGAGTTGGGAAGATTCTCAGATAGCCAAATCACAGCGGTACACACAAAACATAAAGCACACACTCAGCATGCAACCACTGCTTGCCAAGTTCCCACAATGCTTCTGCCTCTGCCTCGGTTGTCACAGCTTTTAATAGTGCCGGTCCATCACGTGCGAAGATGCTTCTAGAAGCTCCTATGCAATCAGGGACATACAGTCTGGCTGCATTAAGTCCAGACATCTAACAATTTACACCCACACTTCTATTATACCTATAACAGCAATCACTACAACACACAAATAACTTCTTATTCATTATTGAAAGCAACCATATAAACTCACCATCTTCAAGTGTTCTGGCAGTTATTGGAATGCTGTACTCCCCATAATCCACTGCTGCCTTGGCCCTCACACGTATGGTGCACTCAGTGTGTGGTCTTAGACCAGTCAGCTCAGTACTGGTAGTATTTCCTGCAATATCTTGAAGGCATTCACTTTTACCATGTTGAGTGTAGCTGACTTGGTAGGCTTTGATAATAGCTTTGGGATCATCGATCCGATCCCATGATAAAGATATGAATGTGGTTTTGATATCACTAGCTTGGAGTCCAATGGGACCTGAATGGAGTGGATAGAAATGACTGTATATAAGAGTTAAAGGCTACTATTAAATTAAGCCTTTTTTGGTGGCATGAATGATAATAGTAGCTGTGATATCCTAAGTCCAATTTATTTCTTAACATGCTAGCAAAAGCTTACTTAATGTGAATGAAAGCCAATAGCACTTCATGTATTTGTTGAGATGTGATCTTATAATAAAATGTGGCACATACCTTGTTTTTTCCATACATAATATTCATTTTTTATTTTTCCAGTAATTTTGTTTTCCTTTTCACACTGATAGCAGTCTTTAGGTGGTGGATGCCATTGAGCCACGTGATCATGCTCATCTTGATGATCAGGACATTCAATAGCATCATAATACTTCATATCACCAAAATTGAGACGTTTCAGTACTGCAGCAATAGAATCATAAACCATATCCTTGATAATGTATGGAAAAGTATTGCATGTCTGGATATATATTCTGAAGTGAGAGAACATGTCCACTAGGGTGACTGTACTTTGCACATCATAGACAAAGGCAACACAATTACGATAACAGCAGCTGGGGTAGGTGCTACTCGTGCTTAGCTTCCAGCTCTCCAACTGAAGTAGATGGGCCACAAGTGAACAGAACAATCCACCTGGTGCACAACCTCCACCAAAGCAAATACACAATGGAGGAATGTTACTGTCATGACTTCTTGCCTTTGCAATAGGATTTTCTGTACTGCGTAATAGTACTGGCATCAAGTAATATTTGGTATCACTTTCAAATATTTGAGATATTATGTTTAACTTAGTAAAAAGTTTAAAAAGTGACTCTGTTTTTAATATGTACTTTTCATCATCGTATTGAGGTAAGATCCGTTTCAGAATCTCGTCAGAGATATAAGCATGTGTTTTAAACATTGATAAAGCTCCAGGCACACAGCTCATGCCATTCACTAGCTTGTAATGTTGCTGCACAATTTGTGTGACCTCATTCAGAAGACTTTGTGGATCACAAAACACTATATCTCCAAGTATATCTTTGTAGTAAAGAAAAATGTTGTTTTCCACAAGGTGTTCCAATGCAACATCAAAAAGGTCATCTTTCCCCTTGAAATATGGAAACCTACTGGCCTCTACTTTGCAGCTAGTAAGATGCAGGATACCTTTGGGTTTTGAACCTTGACTTGCATTCTTTAGTGCCAGTTCAAGTCCAAACCAAGCAATTGGGGTGAGTTGATAAGTAAGTTTATTAGCTGCTTGCAATATTTCCTTTCTAATATCACTCAGTGTTTTCATTATATTAAAATTACATGAAAGACAGTTTAAACGGAAAATTGGTTGACCATAACCAAATTCAATAACACTTGAGCGGAAATGATTTAAAATTTTCTTTAGTGCTTCAATATCTAATAATTGTGGTTTAACATCCTCGTGTGTTCCAATCATCAGGATTGTTGGACATGTACCTTGACGAACTTTTAAAACTTTGAGAGAATGTTCTAGGATCTCTTTATGCGTTAAATATGATACATATTTTTCTCCAAGGGAACCTTCAGAACCATAATATTCAACTGTTGGCTTTTGGTCCAACCCCTCAGACAACTTGAACACAAAAATGACAACAGATGTGTTGTGTATGAATAGTGGAAGTAGATCATGGAACTCAGGCTGGCCACCACTGTCTATGAAGTGGATCCAGGTACCAGTTGGTATCGTTGTCCCACCTTTATAGGGAATCCCATTGTAAGACGACACACACACAATGAAATGAAAATAAATTTACTTTGAAGTTGTATCACATTATACAATAGTGTGCTATTAAGGATAAAAACATCTAGAGTACTATATAATAGACCTGGATTAAGGCCAAATTTTGGCGTCTGCCAAAACGCAAAGGTCGGGCTACATAAGCCAATGGTTCCCCTTCAGACCTACATTAATTTCACCTTCAACACAGGATAGAATCTTGTTGGGGCCATGACTCTCAACCACCCCAGCCAAACTAACACCATAGGGCTTGTTGACCAACCAATTCCAAATATTTGTATGTATGGTATTTCATTTTGCCTGAATTGATTGTTTAGCTGCTCCACTTAACAAAGCACCATGTAATTATATAAATAGCTATATAGAATAATTAACATTTAATTTAGCTAGCTGGTGAGGAATGGATAACACAAACACACAAACTGAATAAACGGTGATTACATACTCAGTTGCAAGTCTTAATCATTGGCCATTAAATTCTTAGTAGGCACCCCTTTATTCCATGCTGAATATTAGGTTTCAAAACCACAGCACCTGTTATCGCAACTATTCACATGGAGTAGAGTTGGCCTAAAGTAGAAAGAGTCCCCCCCCCCCCCCCCCCCTCATACTACATACATAAAGCCATGCAGAATTCATTTCTGTGCTTATTAATATCTATATCTATAATGTACTGGTAATTATTGTGCTTAGCAGATTTGATTTAAAAAGAGTACGTACTGCAATTTTTAAAATGATACATAGGAATCCTGCAGTATCATGAATGTCATTAAAAACCCGACCCGCGTATAACTCGCGTACCAAGAAACGGATAGTTTAGCTCTTTGTTGCTATCGCACCAGAAGGCAAAGACGGTCATTTTAATGTTTTGTTCCAGTCTACAAACTGTTTGCTTTAAGAGAACAAAAAAGCTCGTGTATTTCTCGTCCCCATGCCATTTTTTCTCTGTCGTCGTCTTCTCGGCCGAGTATAATTCGGTATAAGAATGGTTTTAAAGAGCGCAAGTTATACCAATCGCTTTAGAATCTTCTGGAAGGACATCTCCAGGTATCAGATATATGAATAACTGATATATGTAATCATTACATAATATGGAGTGCTATATTTAACCGTTCCCTTGGCGACATTCACGCTTATTTAGAATTTTAGCAGCTATAAACAGGTGGGATTTCATTTGATCACAGTTTTGTTCACCACTTTTGGCTAGCAATATTGTTTTCTTCAAAATGCCTTCGCGTCATAAAAGAGGAGAGCTAAACGACGTTAAATTTCAAGAACTAAATACAATACTAAAACCACCGAAAAAAATTTAGGAAACAAGGGATAAAAACTTTCTCTATGCGAGAAGGTTGGTGGTATATAGGAATCAAAGGTGATAGTGGTGTAAAAAGCAAGGGAAAAAGGTTTCTGATTAAAAAGGAAAAATAAAATAGACCTATATTAGCAAGCATGGACAATGTGCTTGCTAATATAGGTCCATTTCATTTTCCTTTTCAATAAGAAACCTTGTTCCCTTGCTTTTTACTCCACCATCAACTTTGATTCCTATATACCACCAACCTTCTCGCATAGAGAATGTTTTTATCACTTGTTAAAATGAGATTTGAATATACAAATAGGAGAGGTATAGCTTGATATATAACATCATTTGCCCAAACCATCCAGAAAGGATAGTGATTTTAACATGAGTACTTTTATCACTTCTTATTTGTATAAGCATGGTATCATTTGTCATGCCTGGCCCAATTACAAAAAGATATGATTTGTTGAAATACCTGGAGCGTTTGTAATGGCATCAATGAATTTTTGGTGAATAGGGTTGGAAGTACTTGCTTGATCAAATATGTGTGATGAACTTGGATTCTCCTTGCTTTCTTCCACTATTTTTGTTTGCATTAAAGAAGGTATTGAGTTCTCGATATCTTTAAAATCAGAATTTTGTACCGGTTCAGTGGTTTTGGGTAATTGAATGTCAACATAATCATGAATGATTCCACTCTGTGATGTAAATGAAATTGGAGAATCTCTGGATAATATTTCAGATTCTTTCAACGTGCTAGCTCCACCATATAGATCCTTTGAAAGATGAAGCTTGCTTTCTGTTGTGTTAGTTCTGTCGGGTGTAGAACCTGAAACCGGTATGTTGTCTTTTAATCTCAGTGAAGATTGATAATCTTTCAAATGATCTGCTGTTTCTACATCTTCATATTCCAATCTCTGTTTTGAAAGTGAAGGTTGATTGTCTGCAACTGCTGAGTTTAATTTACTGCTTGGTTTGCTTTCTTTGTTTAATGCAGATGAAATATAATTTGTTTTCAAATGATCAGCTATTCTCATCATGAATTCTTCATCATCGTTCATAACAGACCAATCACAATCACTACCCATGGCCCGTGAGAGGGAGACTGCACGAATAGGATTTTCCATTACACCTGTACTCTCACGTTTCTTGGGAGGTTCCTTGTTAATGAGGAGATGTTTAATAGCAGTCTTTCCAACTCCTGCTGGTCCAATTATGAGACATTTTATGACGTTACGCTCAACAGATCCATCTTTCATAGCATCTTCATATATTTTCTTTGCTAGAATGTAAGTGTAAATAATAAATACATGGAATTACTGCATAACGATTCAGGAGAAATAATATGCATGGTGCATAATTATATAATCGTTTCGTGTTTTAGAATCATTAATGATCAGACCTGTACACAAATGCATATGCCAATATAGGCCGTAATAAGAATTCACATGGAGACATTTTATGATACTAGTTGTAGATATCAACAATGCCCTCAGGAGGGTTAGCAACAACAATGGGATTTTTTTTAGAAAATGTACCCACCCAAAATCAGCCTATATTATTATGGATTACCATGAAACAGATTAATAAGATATACACTGTATACATTATTCCACTCACAATCTTCAAGTGTTCTGGCAGTGATTGGAGTGCTGTACTCCCCATAATCCACTGTCTTGGCCCTCACACGTATGGTGTACTCAGTGTGCGGTCTTAGACCAGTCAGCACAGTACTGGTAGTATTTCCAGCAATATCATGAAAAAATTCAATTTCACCATGTGGAGTGTAGCTGACTTGATAGCCACTAATGATACCTTCTACACCATGTGGTGGCTGCCAAGTTATCACCACAGATGTATCTTTGATATTGTCCACCTTCAGTCCAATTGGAGGAGAAATAACTGGTGAGGGATACAAAGTGTATTGTAAGCACAATGCCTACATATAATTCTTCTTATGGGTTGACAATCTTTGATTTCTGCAAGATGCTTGATTTTCGAGAGCTTATTGACAATTAGCGTTAATTTCCAGCTCGTATCACTAATCGTTCATAATAATAATTTGTCTATGTTGGAACCACCAATGCACTAGTAACACATTGTCTGACCACATCACAGGACATCAATGTCCATTTTAATACATATAAAGGAACCTTTAAATAACATTCCTACTCCATATCCTGATACTTTTTAATGGTCTAATGCATTCTCCTAAGAAACAATAATCCCTGAAACCCTCAATGCTTAGATTTTTGATTTTGCCTGGCCTCATGTTCTGTGTAACCAATAAGGATGCACTTGTGTAAAATCTATACCTGGAACCGAGAGGGGGGGGGGGGGGGGCAAAAAAAAAGTTATAGACACCATCCCAAAATCAAAGTCCAGGTCAACCCCCTTTCCACCTACGAACACGCCCATTTTTAGACCATGCCCCTTAAAAATCATTATGCAATCGACAATTGATTGCACCTCTATTAATAAGAAGAATGAATCGCACACAAACTTGCATAGATACACTATACTGCACCTTGCCGCATTGCGTTATAAATAGTTGTAGTTATTTCTATCCCTCTCGCATTAACTTGCACCAAAACATGTCTTAACAACGTAGTTATTTATGGCTGGCTTTTAACTTAGCAGCAATCGCTTTGCAACTCTTGGATTGTTGATGCTGTCGTAGATTGATCTCGTCTATCAGTGGTATTTTCAGCTGTGCGTTGCAACGATCGCAAATAGTTATATTCATGATGAAAGCGTGTGATTTTGCAAATTAGCCTCAATCACGTGATAAGTACAGTTGGCCCCTCACTAATTTCCGTACAAATAATAATACAGAATCGTGCTGATAGGCAGATAATTGAGTTAAACCATATCATCGCATGCATAGAAAACCTATGGGCACTGCGAACAGTATGATTTTGTCATTATGTTGCAAAAAATGTTATTAAAAATTCATTTAAGACAAAGACCCCCCCCCCCAAAACTTTGACGCTTCATAACTTTTTTCCCCATACCTCCCTGCAAAAAATAATAGCATATTTGTGATGCTCTCAATGAGCTCTTCAAAGTTGGGGGATGGTGTCTTGCACTTTGTTTTTTGCACCCCCTCCCCCCTACTCTCGCCTGGAACCCAACCGACGTGCTTGGCTACACAGACGAGTCATATGCATACCAATTTTGGAATATGATCTGTTGGACTGGTATACCTCTTTGAAGGCTAGTAGCCATTTTGGTTGCTTTTCTAAAATATTCTTCAGTGAAGTCCTTGTAAGGTGGTGATGAACACGGAACCCACAATGTATACAAATGCAATGCAGCTATTATATAGATTTGTAAACCTTGTGGGTTTCCTGATCACTACAAGAACTATGTAAACCACTTGACCGAACAAAATTTTAGGGAGGCAACCAAAATGGCTGCCAGCCTTCAAAGAGGTATCCCAGTCCAACAAATTATTTTCCTAGACAATTTAATAAAAGCAGGTTATTAGAGCTGCCCTTCAAAAAAGTTTGGTGTGATATGGACTATGTTATTTTTTGCTACCTTACAATCTCATATATACTTTAACCCCATAAGCACACTTCAATAAATATCACATCCAATGGGTACATCCATACAATACCCATTGTTTGGTACAAAAAAATGGACCCATGCTTAACCACACATACAAGTAATGCGGGTCATTCCATGGCCTGTCAGGTTCAAATTGGACAGCACCCCTCAGATTTGTGTGTAATTGATCATATTTGTTTGACCTAATATGGAAGTTACTTTGACGCATTTTTTTTTAAATTACGTGAATGGTTTACGATATACATGTGACACCATAATGAATAATCTATAATTCCATACTCACAGAACGTGCATGGCTATTTTTGGCATCACAGTGATGCTCTCTTAGTGTACAACTCAACAATAATATCTTTTTATAGAAGAGGCGAAAGGGTTAAAGAATAAATGTTTATACAGCACGGTTTTCAATATTTAGATCACTTGCAGGGTTTTATTTTGCGTAAACAGAAGCTGTTCATTTTTACGGAAAAAAATTTGAGTATCAGCTAGTTCTGGGAACCACAGAAGGTTAAATGGAAAGACGCCATTTTTAATTTCTTCATGGTTGATTTTAGCACTAATTAGACGTAAGTGTTGTTTAGATATGTCTCAAGGGTATTACATAATACTGTCCTCAGCTATAACAACAATTATACATGGTGTTGGTAATTAAAAAATGATTCTAAAATTGCACATTTATTGGAATGTACTAAGCGTGTTCGTCATAAGTGGTTAATGCTCAACATTTCTTTTCGTTGGAAGTAACAAAACAACACACAATCGATGAATCTCTGGCGGCTGATCCAGCAGCTGGTGAACCACCCGCAGCCGGCGTCATACCAAATCCAGCAGCTGATGAACCACCCGTACCTGATACAGCAGCAGATCATGAAGCACCCATTCCATTGGCCCCAGTTATGCCAGCAGCACGAGCACCACCTTGCAGCTCTTCCACATACAGTGTGTCGTGGAACAATTGACATTTCAGACGTTCCTTCCTTTCGAAACTTACGCCCCCCTTGCTACTTCTCTCCACGCCCCTTTCGCTACTCATCTTCAGGCCCTCTTCGCTACTTTTCTCCCCGCCCTCCTCACTACTTCCCACCACCATTTTGTTCTTACCCAAATACGAACAAAATGGTGGTGGAAAGTAGTGAAGAGGGCTGGGAGAAAATTATTCAGTGCCCAAGAACTCTCCATGTTCCCTGCTAATATTCCATGCTCAGCCTGTCCTCACTTTGAATTGTTAGGTTTCCCCATTGGGAGAGCTGAGTATTGTGCTCAATACATCGAGTCCAAAAGAAAAGATGCATTTCATCTATTCTTCTACCCCAGCTGTGCAACTGTCACTATCCTGAGGCCAAGTGCTAGTTTCTGTAAGCTGGCCCACTTAGCACGTCAACATCTCCTTCACCAATGTCAGAGTCAGTGTTTAGCACAATGATCTTCTTCACTGCTTGAATTATCTGCAGCAATCGAGCTAGCACTTCCAGCAGCCAAACAGGCCACACTTAGCCTGAGCCATGGTGGCCTTGGTCAGCGTTCACTTCATCGCCACGCTCCTGCTGCATACACTTCATCTCTAACCATGTCAGTTTCTTCGGACATTTGTTTGGTGACTTCAAATGAACTCCTTCTTGCTGCAGTGAATGCTTATAATGCCAAAGTCAGTAAGCCAGATGGGTCATTCCATGTCCCGTCAGCCTCAAATTGGACAGCACCCCTCAGAATTGTGTGTAATTGATCATATTTGTTTGACCTAATCTAACCTTACAATCTCATATATACTTTAACCCCATAAGCACACTTCAATAAAAATCACATCCAATGGGTACATCCAATGGATGTTACTTTAACACAATAAAAAATTTAATAACGAAAATGGTTTACGATATAACACTACCATGAATAATTAATTGTTTTCTACTTTGAAGAGTCATAACTCCAAGCTCACAAAACGTGTATGGCTATTTTTGGCATCACATTGATGCTCTCTGAGTGTACAACCCAACTATAATATGTTTTGTGGAAGAGGTGAAAGGGTTAAGAATAAATGTTTATACAGCACGGTTTTTAATATTTAGGTCACTTGCTGGGTGATACTCCAATTCTTCTTGCGTAAACGGAAGCTATTCAATGTTTTTACTTTTTTACAAACTAAATGTCTGAGTATCAGCTAGTTCTGGGAACCACAGAAGGTTAAATGGAAAGACGCCATTTTTAATTTCTTCATGGTTGATTTTAGCACTTATTAGAAGTAAGTGTTTAGATACATCTCAAGAGCATTACATAATACTGCCCTCAGCTATCACAACAATTACAAATGGTGTTGGTAATTAAAAAATAAATCGAAATTGCCCATTTATGTACTAAGTATGGGATAGTGGATTAGGTAAGCGTGCTTGTCATATGTGGTTAATGCTCAACGTTTCTTTTCACTGGAAGTAAAAAGCAACAACACGCAATCGATGAATCTCTGGCGGCCTCAACTGCTCCGCAGGCACCGGTTCAAGAAGCTGACGTACCTGATCCAGCAGCTGATGAACCACCTGTAGCCGGCATCGTATCTGATCCAGCAGCTGATTAACCACCCATTCCCTTGGCCCCAGTTATGCCAGCAGCACGAGCCACTGACGAGCGTTCTTGTTCTTATCCCCCCCCCTCACATGCCCTCCACATGAATTACTTTCACATGTCCCATTATCCCCTTCCACATTCACCCCCACCCCATACATGTGTGTATGGGGTGGACACGTTCTGTGAGTAGGAGAGTTATGACTCTTCAAAGTAGAAAACAATTAATTATTCATGACGGTGTTATATCGTAAACCATTCGCATTATTATTATTATTTTTGCGTTAAAGTGACATCCATATCCATATTAGGTCAAAAGAATATGATCAATTACACTCAAATCTGAGGGGGGCTGTCCAATTTTAGGCTAACAGGTCATGGAATGACCCGGATGCCATCGCAGTTGAAAGTGTACTAGATGCTCCACCTCGCCAGCATACACTATCCTCTCACATTGAAGAAGCTGACTTCAATTCCCTTTTTTCCGATGCAACTATTGTGACAAAGGCCAGATTGCAGGCTATTTCTGCACCTCAACCCCATGCATGGCTTAAAGTGCAGCCTTCACCAAAGTTAGGTCTTGCATTGATGCCTGATGAAGCACAGGTCATTCTATAATGGTGGCTTGGCCTTCCTTTGACACCTGATGGCACTCCATGCCCACTTTATCATCACAATATGGATGCTTGGGGACACCACATGCTCACTTGTCGTTCTGGAGGTGATGTAATAACCGGACACAACAAGCTAAGAGACTGCATTGCTGACTTCTGCCACAAGGCATGCCTTTCCCCACAAATTTAGAAAGGAAAGTGGCATTCTTCCCAAAGATCAATCAACATCAGCAGACATTCTTGTGCCACACTGATTTCTCTCCCGCTCAGCTGCATTTGATATAAAGATAATCAAGCGGCTCAAACCTGTGGTCATGTAGCAGAGATGGGAGAGAAGAGGCAAAGCACTCTAAAAACGATGAGGCATGTGCCCTTAGAGGATGGGCATGCATCCCTTTGGTTGTGGAGGTGTTTGGGGGATGGAGCAATGAGGCTATCAATGTGCTTATGTTATTATTCTTTCACATGTTAACAATATATACCTTCTTAATCAATTGCATTGTTAACAGAGTATCTAGCAAAGAAGTTATCAAGGGTACTACTGGCTGGTTACAAGGATATTTCATTTCGCTGGTTGAAAATTGGCAAGCTTATTTTCTTTGGACCCCCACATGCTGGGAAAACCACCCTTCGTAAAGAGCTCCTTAGGTACACATTATTGAATACAATAATAATAATATGCACATTGAAGTACTACAACAACTAAAAGTCACAAGATGTGGTTGGTGGGACACATCTGGCCAACACTGCCCTGGCATTCTGCCTCATGAGGGTGAGGCTAACCTCATTTAGAGGTCCACACAGCTGAGTGCTACTTTTTTTGACAGGGTTGAAAGATGCTGGTCCTCTTAATGAAATCTATTTTCAGCTACATTACATGCATTGGACTCAAGCTGTTACCAACAGCTCACATGCCATTAATTAATTTATTAGTCAAACCAGGCAATTTAAAAACCACACATTTAAGGTTCTGATTTATACTTAACTCATTCTACCGGACTGAATCTCATGTTTCCAAACCTTCCTCCTCCCATGTGAATATTGTTACTAGATCCATTCCTGAATTTCTGGATATGCCCCCTGCATGCTTGTACAAGACCCTACTCTTCCCCACAACTTACAGGGAGGCTGCAGCACATGTCATGTATAAATTTTATTTTCTAAAAGTGTTGGATATTAAATAACATAAGTGTTTTTGCTATAGTTTTACATGTTAAGTTTTCATATAAATGTGCATTGTTGTCGTGCACATACGTCAATCTATCGTACTGTGTCTTCAAGCAAGATCTCTTTTAAATAAACTTCACTATGGCTGAAAGAAGCCCTTTTATATTTTTACTGTTGCGCAGTGAGAAGCTTCACAGTGGTAGCAGCTGTAGTGACGATGTGATGACCATGACTATACAATACATGGATGATGACCCTGACTATACAATGCATCAAATATAGCCTTGTCTATAATGAGGATGCCCTCGTTCCGACGACTGTAAATACCTCATCAGACCTAGTTTCCAACCCAGAACATCTGTAAAGCAGGATTCATATAGGATTGAGCTGCATAATTTTTTTTCTGTGTGCCAATGTTCTTACAGCTGTGGTTCACGATACTTATATAACACTATAAATGAACACTTTAGATTAGGGCTAAAATAATCTGCATAACATTTAAAACATTGGCAATCACTTTTAAAACTCAATGTGGTGCAAAGAGCTAGGCAATAAACAGATATTTATTTCAGAAAAACAATATTAATAGTCCATTCAGTCCTAAAAAATAATTCTGGAATGATCTCAATTTTGAAATCTGGGCTACAACCCATGATGTTTATTTAACAAACAAAAGTAATTAATATTCATAGATTAATTATTCAGAGCAGTATGCTTTGTAAACTATTATGGTTATTGATGATAACTAAATATAAGTAATTGCAATAAGGTCTAATGATGTGAAGGTATTGACTAACATGCTGTAAATAGCACATTATACTCACCATCTTCAAGTGTGCTGGCAGTGATTGAAGTGCTGTACTCCCCATAATCCACTGTCTTGGCCCTCACACGAATGGTGTACTCAGTGTGTGGTCTTAGACCAGTCAGCTCAGTACTGGTAGTATTTCCAGCAATATCATCAAGGCATTCACTTTCACCATGTGGAGTGTAGCTGACTTGATAGCCTCTGATAATACCATTTACATCATGTGGTGGCTTCCAAGATATGGTCATGGATGTAGCTTTGACATTGTCAGTCTTTAATCCAATTGGAGGAGAAGGAACTGGTGAGGGAGAAAATATTACAATACTGCCTGAAGATGGTCTATATAAATGTTAAATCGATGGACGAAGACGAAATTGGTCGACATGTAGACACTACTTCAAAGCAAGTTTCAGGTATTAATATCCTGCAAAAACATTCATTGTCTTACTGAGCCATCTAAACAGGTTAAACAGCACGTCGGTAGGTAGCATTTATTTGTTTATTTATCGTTCATGAAATAGTCGCTTCACTGGTTCTCGGACCTCTCAATACTTTCATGTAGACTCCCATTTTAACGTTCTTGATAGCCATTTGAAGCGACTATTTCATGAATGATTAATAAACAAAGAAATGCTATCTACCCACTTGTTGTTTAACCTGTTTATATGGCTCAGCAAGACAATGAACGTTTTTGGAGGATATTAATACCCGAAACTTGCAGTGTCTATGTGTGGATGATTTCGACCAATTTTGTCTCCGTCGATTTAAATAAACATTAAGATACTGAGATACAGTATTGAGCACATAGGAAGTAGCAGTGATGGGAAGTATGTTACAGTGAGACAGATGACATGCAACAGTGCACCTACAGGGCCTGCAGAGCCGGGGGTGGGAAAGGGGGCAGCTGCCCCCCCCCCCCCCCCCTAACTTTTTTGGCCGATAATGTTTATTATAAATTATCAAAGCAGTATACTTATGCATGTAATACGTACATACAGCGCCGCGCGACCAGCCTTTTGTTCTTTTAAATTGTTATTGTGCAGTGTATCAACCTCAAGTTATTGTGATTTGATTGTTTGCTTGACGAAAGGCTAGCAAACTCCTAAATATATTTGCTTGTGTTAGATAGCCTGCCAACCGATTGTATGGACTCGAATTCTAATTGCCAGGCCGGTCCGCTACATACACAATGGGCGAATCTCTTTAAAAAGCAGTGTATATAGCATAGCTAAGTTCTTCCAAGTAATCCAACCATGCTTAAAGATATCCGTCTTTTAATAAAATTCAAGTAATGAAGCACGTGGTACTGCAGATGTGCCAAACGAAGATGATGACCATGTATACTTTACCAGACGACATACCTGCACCCGAGGATAGCCATACTTGCAATGTGAAAAGTGCCTTGTTACTGATTTGTTACAGACTTTACTATATTTAAACTGATCTTGGTCAATCCAGCTACTAAGGCAGTTAGTGAAAGATCTTTTTTGACCGCTCGTAACTTGAAAACTTGGCTTCGTTCAAGCATGAATTAAATTTTTAAAAAGTTACTACTCAGTTTATTTAAATGTTCAATTCTGGAGTTATACCATTTTGCGCGACTTTCCAATCACCCTGTATAGATCGATACGAGATATTATTGTGCATTTTTGCTAGTACTGTGTATTTATACGCGCGTTATAATTATGAATAACTGCAAAGGAAAACCACCTGTGTCACAACTTAATTGCTAACATGGAGGAGTACTGAAATCTGCCCCCCCCCCCCACTTTATAATACCCTCCGCGGGCCCTGACCTAGGTGGCTCTCTGGAGCAATAATGATTTGAAATGGCTCATAGGAAACTACGATGACCCAGTAGGTTGCGCTAACAAAACAATGGACATAGAGCATACAGCTGTTAACACAGAGAAGAGAGCTGTTCATTGTATAAAGCATAGAGCAGTTGACATATCTTGTATAGAGCATAGAGTATAGAGCAGTTGACCAGAGACATACATGTAGTTGAACGTAGCCCACCAGAGGTCCGAGAATGAAAGTCGGGCATAACAACGGAAATTGTTGAACAAATGGATTGGAACAATATATATGGCAGGCAGGCAGGGAGGGAATTTATTTTAAATGGTGCTCCATCGTAACGATGTGGAGTTGACAGAGGTCATTACATAATGACCATGATAGATTGTAGCTACAGTCTCAATGACTTAAGAAATGCTGAATTTTCACAGCATCTGTGGCTCATACAGCACTCCCCACATAACCCCTTGCTGGGGTGGGAGTGAGTACCACACTCAACTAGCCTGCTTCCTCCCAATACCTGGATCTGCCTCCTGTTCTACCTAACAGACACCAGCAATGGTGCATCCAGTATCGACATACTGAAAACTTGCACTGCAATATTGGTGTACTTGTTGGGTAGAGCACGGTGTAGTTTATCGAGCCTAGTTATACAGGTGTCCAAGAATGAACCAACAGTGTTGGAAGCAGTATGAGGGTTAAAATTAAAAAAAGACTTGATTTAATTAATATGTGTAAGCAGTTAATTAATGGATCCTTTGCACAAAAGATTGGATATGTGATAAACATCATGTCTGGAGTAAAAAAACTACAATGGTTGCCTAGTGATATTGTGTCATATTTGCGGATGTTAGTATTCATTCAAAACAAACACTTTTCTTTAGTGTATGCTGGGCTTTCAAACGATGCTATAACAGGCGTGATGAATTGTATATGATAACTATACAGGATGAAAATCACCAGATGTTCTTCATATACATGTAGAGGAGAAGCATATTTTGGGCTTGAGAAGCCAGAAGAAGCTTTGACTGCAGTACCAACAATGCTAGTGCCAATCATGGGAGTTTAAATGATTCGTCATAAGGTGACCCCACATTGGCCAGCATCCAGTAGTGCCGATTTAGGGACGGCCTGGGTTATCTGAGGTCAAAGATAAGCCAATAGGAGTGTTGGCTTACTAGTAGTGGCATATTGGCACCACGATCAGATACTACAACGCACCCTTTCGAAATAAGAACAAATACTAACGTCCGTAAATCTGACACAATATCACTAGGCAACCACTGACATTTTTATCCCAGATGTGACATTTATCATATATCTGATCATTCATGGAAAGGGTCCATTGTATCAAAGCCCTCTATTATTAAGATTGCGGTTAGAGATAATTGATTTTAATAACTACCAATATGAACCAGAATAAATGCAGTAGAACAGCACTGATTTCAAGTTGTTAAAGTTACTATCATTGAAGATCATAATTAGTTGGAAATTAATAACCATCACCTTTATTCAAAACAAGAAAGTCAGCAATGGTCAGTATTAAAATTCAAATTGTAGTGGACATTCAGCATTTTTAAGTTTGATTAGTTGTTTTCAATATTAACAACCAAACACCAATCAAATTTTATACATTTTCATATTTTCATAAGGTTATTCTGCAGTTTAAAAACCAGGCTATTAAATTTAACATTGTTGTACATCATTGTGTCAGATTAATTAATTTCAAGCTATTTGATTTTATCTTTTTAACAGTTAACATAGATAATCAATTTTCTAATAATGCAGTTTGTATTTGACTGAGCATTGTTATTTTACATTCATTAATTTTGATCCTAAATTATTTCAATTCAAACACTGTCAGTGAGGTTAAGGTTGAAGTTTAATGAGACTAAAGGCAAAATTCAGCAGCCTTGTATTGATATGACTAGGTACTACTGAAATCAATCTCTGTCCGCATTGTCATGATGGAGCAACATAATTAATACCACACTTGCCTGCCTGCTGATATTTCGCTCTAATCCATTCATCCCACTACTTCAGTTGTCATTCTTCTGTTGCCCGACTTTCATCCTCTGAACCTCTAGTAGGCCACACCCAAATAGTCCACAATGGGCATACAGTATAAAGCTGTTGACATAGTTTTTTTTTTGGCACAAACTGCCCACTCCCTTCCACCATTATTGGGAAGCATAAGCAACCAACATCATAATAATTGTACATCAATCATTTCTCAAACTTCTTGGAAACAACCAATTATTAACTCACCATCTTCAAGTGTTCTGGCAGTGATTGGAGTGCTGTACTCCCCATAATCCACTGTCTTGGCCCTCACACGTATGGTGTACTCAGTGTGTGGTCTTAGACCAATCAGCTCAGTACTGGTAGTATTTCCAGCAATATCATGAAGGCATTTACTTTCACCATGAGGAGTGTAGCTGACTTGATAACCTCTGATGATATCTTTCACATCATGTGGTGGCTTCCAAGATACAGTCATGGATGTAGCTTTGATGCTGTCAGCCTTCAGTCCAATTGGGAGAGAAGGAACTGATGAGGGATAGGCTTTTGGTCCAAAAGATGGTGAGGATGAATCTGAGTGTGCAACAATACAATACAGGTCACTCATTATAACCATGTTACAAGTTAATTACATTTTATCAAATGTGTGCTATAAATTTACAATGTCTAGAAAGTAGAATTCTCCTATAAGCTCTAACGAGGACCATGCTAAGCCTGCCATAGAAGTAAGGAATTGGATCTGTTAAATTTGGTAGAGCAAGACATGTAGTGAAAACTGAGAGAAAGCCTACCAGCCTCAGAAACTGATACTCACATGGGCCAACGTTAGCTATCTTCAGCTATGTGAGCTACCAGCCCCACTGTCTCACACTTGCGTAAGGCAAATAACTTGTTAACTCATACGGAGAGGCACTACAAAATGACAGTAATGTTTGTTTCCTATGGTAAAAATGCACTAATAGTTTAGAGAACTGTAGCATCTGTTTTAGAAATGCCCTTTCCTGCTGTTTTTCCCACTGCTACTTGACCCTTTGTGCAGAACTGAAGGTCATGTAAAGGATTGAGATATTATATGCTGAAAATGGATAATGAACATAACTGGATTTCAAGCTGCCATGTCTCACGTCTCATGATGGTTTATCCTTGAGACCACAAAGGCCACACCATTCTCTCATGTTCGGGCAAGAAGTACTCAGGAGTATGCAAAGATCTTGGAGCAACGGTTGTCCAGCAGTACCGCAGGGGTTTTGGAAAAAGCTCCATGCACATCAGAAAGACCATATGTGGTCAAAAAGGTGTTTGATAATGGAGTGTAACATAAGCCACAGGTGGTACACTTTGACTGCCTACAGTTATATCTGAGCAGGCAAGGGACAGTCGGGCTCATCTGATTAGGCTGTGACCCTAAAAATTGAACACTTCCACAGAGGAAGTAGTATACACAATATGGCCAAGAAGATGGGACCAGTACAGAATGTGCAGCAGGTGAAGGAGTGTTGCCATGCAATGCTTCTGTAGAACAGGAGGCCTTGGAGAATGACCACATAGAAGCAGTAAGGAAGATCTTGGAAAATAACCAGGCTGAAAGAGCTGAGAATGATGCAGATGAACCACTAGTACAACAGCAAGATATGTGTTGATCAATTCAAGAGACGAGACTGCCAAACAGACTTGTGTTGTGTTTCTCGTTAGAAAATACTCAGGATGTCCAAAGAATATAATATTGCAGGGAAATCACAGCGATACAAAGTAATACAGCCTATGTCAGAATTGCAGTAGAGCACAAAGAGAATGCACACTGACGTCTAAAATCCTACACATGGTGAAATGCTTAAATAGCCAATAGAAAGTTCTAGAACATGCATGCCCAACACATGTATAATTAACACTTAAAAGCAAGCCAGGTCATGCCAGAGCATGCTCCTTAACACCTCCCCCACTGGTCTTGAGGCTTGACCTCAGAGGCCATGTTCACTTTTTAATCCTGGTTGACCTCCGTAGATTTTCTGGACCATAGTCTTCTCCAGTAGGCAAACGTGGATTGCGAGGTTTGGGGTTTGGTGGTTGCTTAGGTTCTGGAATAGAGGGCTCCTGAGGTGTTGGCATTGGTTTTGGGCTTTCTGAGAGCATGTCTTGACCAGACAAAGTGTCTGAGTAACTCTCTTCAAGTGATGAATAGGAGGAATTAGAATCATGTGTGGAAGTATCCCCCGGATCATCATCTTCTTGAATGCCATGCCTTGGCCTCAGCAGTTCTAGATGTCGTCGCCATGAACGAGAGCCAAAGACCTTTGTGACAACAGCAGGGACCCATCTTGGCTCCTTCTCCCTCCTTGGACCACAGTATAGGGCATAACAGGGAGATCCTATCTTGAATGTCTGGGTCACCTTTTCAACTTGCTGGTGTCTCTCACTCAACTGGGACTTGGTAGCACTCTTCGCTTGTTTCCCTTGGGCTATGTGTGCTGGTGAAGGTAGCAAAATATCTATTTTGCTTCTAATCTGACGCCCATTCAGGATTTCACTGGGTGAATATCCTTCTGCCAGTGGTGTCCTTCGGTACTGCATAAGGAATTCCTGTAGTGCTGCCTTGGGTGAGAGTGTTGACTTGCTGAGGGCCTGTTTGAAAGTTTGTACCATGCGCTCAGCTGCTCCGTTAGTGGCTGGATGGTATGGCGCCCCAGTAAGATGCACAATACCACGCTCACGGCACCAAGTCTGAAATTCTTCGGATAGGAAAGATGTAGAATTGTCTGTTACAATCGTGTGAGGGTATCCAAAGTGTGCAAAGTCCTGCTCCAGTAGTTCAGTAGTAGCTTTGCTTGAGGTAGATGTTGTGGGATGAATGCAAGGGTATTTCGAGTAGGCATCTACCATAACTAACCAGTTACTGCCCAAGAAATTGATAGCATGATCAACGTGGAGTCTGCTCCACGGCTTTTCAGGTAGCATCCAGGGATGGTTGGCAGGTTTGGCTACTTTGTTCTGGTGTTCCCCGCATGTGCTGCATTGCTGACACTGATCCATAATGTCCTTGTCAATGCCTGGCCAGTATACTGCTGTACGGGCTAACTGCTTCATTCTTTGGATGCCAAAATGCCCTAAATGAAGTAGCTGCAGTACTTGAGGCTGCAGGCTGGAAGGAATGACTACCCTGGATCCATTTAGAAGGCAGCCATGAGCTACAGAGAGTGACATGGAAATCTTTCTGAAGTTTTCCATAGAATAGTCCTTTGTTTGAATCTCTGGGACTCTCTCAGGCCATCCTTCTCTGGTACAACAAATCACATTTGAAATCACTGGGTTGTTTGCTGACTCCCTTGCTAGAACACCAGGGTCTGTGGGGTTGAGTTGCTGACCTATTGTGCGGATAGTACAGACCACATCTACATCTGCCTCATCCTCCTCCCCATCAAAACTGGTATCTGCTTCTGCTGAAAGGCGGCTAAGGGCATCTGCGCTCCCATGCTCTGATGTCTTCCAATATTCAATGCTGTATTGATACTGGTTGAGCATCAGTGCCCATCGAACCAATCTGTTAGCAGCTAACACCGGGGTTGCTCTGTGTGGACCAAATAAAGCAATGAGAGGCTTATGGTCTGTCACCAAAATGAAGCTGCGACCATACAGAAACTGGTGGAACTTCTTTAATGCAAATATAATGGCTAGCGCTTCTTTTTGAATTTGGCTGTATCTGCGTTGAGTCTCTGTAAGCGTCTTGGAGACGTTTGCAATCGGCCGTTCGCTATCGGTGAAAAAGGACTGCTCCAATACCAACCTCTGATGCATCACAAGAAATTCCGATTGGAACGGAAGATTGAAAATGAGCCAACACGGTATCTGCACATAAGTTCTTCTTCAGCTCCCTAAAGGCTGCTTCTTCAGTAGAATCCCATTTCCACTTGGTGTTCTTCTTAGTGAGCTGATGCAATGGTGCTAACACTGTAGCTAGATTGGGCAAGAACTTGCTATAAAACTGTACTGAACCCAGAAAAGAACGAGGACTGCTGATGTTTGTAGGAGGAGGCATCTGTACCAGTGCATCAACCTTCGACCCTTTAGCAATCCCCTTTTGAGAGAGAGTATGGCCCAAGTACTCGATGGATGGTTCTGCAAACTGACATTATTCCAGGCGGCATCGGAGACCTTTGTCCTGTAGACGTTGCAGGAGGGCACGGAGGTTCTCCAGATGTTCTGAAGCATTCATACCACTAACCAGGATGTCGTCAAAGTAGGTGCATACTCCTTTGAGGTCTCCTGTCAGCTGATCCATGATTTCTTGGAAATAGCCTGGGGCAGAGCTAATGCCAAATGGAAGTCGAAGTTGGAGCAAAACCCTACGATGGGTACTCAGTGCAAGCCTCTTCTGGTTTTCTGGACCAAGCATTACCTGGTTGTAGGCATCTGCTAGATCTATCTTGGAGATACCGTATCCACCGCTGAGTTTTCGCATCAAGTCTTCAGGAAGGAGAATTGGATAACGGTGAGTTTCCAACTGAGCATTTACAGCCACTGAATAATCACCACAAACTCGTAGCTTGCCATTAGTTTGACCTGGTAGAACCTTGTTACAAATCGGGACAACTGGAGTTCCATATGCATTGAATTGAGTTGGTTTCCAGACGCCCTTTGCAATACCCGCATCGTAAGCTTGATTTAAGTCATCCAGAATAGCAAAAGGTACTGGACGAGGTTTACAGAAGGTGGGATTGGACTCTGCCTTGAATTTGATCTCCAATTGAAAATCCTTCAAGCACCCCAGCTCAGGTTTGAAAAGTTCCGTGAATTCACCACACAGCTTACGGCAAGCTTGCTGTAACTCCTCATCTGGCTTGGGTTCCTTTGTGTCAGTGATACTCTGAAGATTGTTCCTTTGCCTGGAGTCGAAGACACCCCTAGTAAAGCAGAAACGTTAACCCCAAGTTTAACAATAGCATCACGACCAAGGAGATTGAGTTTTGGAACATCAGTGACAGTGAACGCTAATGTTACTGGTTCCTGGTCCTTTAGAAGAGAAGCTGAAGCTCTGAAGATGCCAAGTACTGGGAGAGGTTGCCCATTAGCCACTTGATAGCAACTGGAGACTTGTCCGAGTGCAGGTTCTCCAAGTTTCTTCCAAAAGTCCTTGGAACAGAAGTTGTCGCCAGCTCCAGTATCAACTTCGAAAGTGAGTTGCTGGCCACTAACCCAGACTGACTGTTTCAGTTGCGGAATAGAGTTAATGCTTTTGACTGTTCTCAGTGCACGCCTAGAGATGATCTTGACAGACCCCCCATCCTCCTTTTTTTTCTTTAGGCATACTGATTGAAGGTGTCCCATCTTCTGACAGAAATGGCAGGTGCTTTTTATGTGAGGACAGTCCTTAGATAAGTGATCAGTCTTTCCATACCTCGGGCAAACTCCTTTGGCAAAATCCCTCCTTTTCTGATCCTTGCTCTTGAACTTCGGTTTCAACACAGAGTGTTCATCCGCCTGCCTCTTGAAATATTGAACTTTGTGAACGGAACCTGATTTGTTTCCATATACCGTCTCCTTGGCAACCTTGGAAGCGTCCTCGGTCTCCATTGCAATCGTTATTGCCTTGGCGAAAGTTAAGTCACTGTCCTTGACCTTGATTAAGACAGCTTCATTGTTGATTGAACAAATAAAGCGAGTGCGCAGTGCTTCGTCAAGCGGATCCTTAATAGAAGCAAAATCGCACGTCAACGCGTCCTGTCGAATTCTAGCCGCGAGTTTTTGGACTGTTTCCCCGGCTTCCGAAGCATATTCGACCAGAACTTGAAGCGCTCCCAAATAACGTAACGGGTTGGGTCGAACTGGTTCTTCATGAATGTAGCAATCTCGTCAAAGGTGAGTTCATTGAAATCTTTTGGAGGGGTCAGTTGCGAAGCAAGATTGCTGAGCGTTTTGAACGTTACCAGAGATTGATTTGTCAAAAAGACCTGTGCCTTCTTGTCGTCTGGTATTGAATGAGCCGCGACGAATGTCTGGAAGCGGGCCCAGTAATCCGTCCAGAGCTCTGACGTTGTGTCGAAAGAGACGAAACTAGGAAAAGACTTTGGAGTTGAATCTCCCCATTTAGCCGCTCCGCCGGTCAAAGTTGCAATAATAGCTTCCGTCTGTTTCGCGTGTGCCTGTATGTGTGCCTCCGTTTGTTCGCGCAGTATTTTCATTTGTTGCTGCAGCAGTTCCATGAGTTTTGCAGTCTCGCTCATCTTCGCTGATCCGGAATCCTGCCGACTACGCCAATTTTATCCTGTTGTGTTTCTCGTTAGAAAATACTCAGGATGTCCAAAGAATATAATATTGCAGGGAAATCACAGCGATACAAAGTAATACAGCCTATGTCAAAACTACAGTAGAGCACAAAGAGAATGCACACTGACGTCTATTCCTGTCTAAATCCCGAATCATACACACCAGTGAAATGCTTAAATAGCCAATAGAAAGTTCTAGAACATGCATGCCTAACACATGTATAATTAACACCTAAAAGCAAGCCAGGTCATGCCAGAGCATGCTCCTTAACAATATGTGATTGGTTGTACGGCACGTGATGGCCATGTGGTGGGAGGTTTGTGCGGGGCTTTTGGCTCAGTCTAAGTGTCGTGCACGTGCTGCAAACTTTTTGTTGGTGTTGTGTGTTCTTTGCCCCTGCAGAACAGTTCTCAGTTGAGGTTTCCTTGACAGCCTATCAGATCATGATGTGGAGGAAGGAATCTGACTGTGAGAGTGATTCTAAAGGTGTTTAGGGAGCGTGCTTTTAAAAAGGCTTTTCCTGAGTGCAGAATCTTTCACAAAGGTGTGCATCTGGTTTTTTCCCTTGAGAGTGTGTGGTGTAATACATGTGTTGTTTAGCTGACCCTCGCTCCATATGTTATTGATGTGTTGTAATGCTATACATGTAGGTCTTGTGTGTGTGTTTGTTGCTTTGTGTTTGCAGGCGTGCGACTCTATACATACATGTGGTTAAGGGGTAGTGCTGTACTGAGAGCATGGGGAGGGAGAGGGGAAACCCGCTGCTCTTCTAACACATTATCACTACAAATAGTGACCAACAGTACAAGAATATATCACATTTCCAGATGATGGATATAAGGCACATAGCCTACAATTCCATGATCTACGTACATAACATGGAAAACAAACTGGCACAGCTATCATTAGCTACATGTATGATGATATACACTATATTCTGTGCACTGCACACACACACATATATATACATACAAATAAAGCACACATATACACATAAATATATACACCTCACCAGATGATGCACTTCTTTTAGCACGATAAGGTAGAGTTTAGGTACAGTAGTAGTGAACTAAGTTTAATGCAAAGAATGCTCTGTACTGCATAGCTACCACAGAGAAAGCATGCCGTTGCTAAGGTCAATATGTAAGTATGTATTTCTGCAGATGCATTCAATGAATGATCCTAACCAATCGTATGTAGGGCATTATGGTCCAATAGCATTGCAGGGAGCCTTTTTTCCACTACAAAACACACCTTTACCCAATCATATCATCCCAAACTGTTGTTACTACGGTTCCAGGTTTTATGTATTTAAAGTGAGGGTGCCATGAGTGCAGCACTCCAGTCATAGCCTTGACTGTGACTTGTTGCTCACTGACTGCAACATGTCAACCAAGAAAACCTTGCAAAAGCTAACTTGTGAGGTACTGCGCTTTCGTCTCGCCCAAGCAGCTCTACCACAGGTCGGAAATAAAGACGTGCTGGTGGAGCGCCTGTTCCAGCATCTAAACCAACCGGTACGGGCGGACGAAGAGGATGGCAGCAAGTCCGACTCCTCGCCATCTACCGACGACGCCACGCCCCCGGTGAAAGGGCGTGCGCACCGTTTGGCCCCAACGGGCTCGACGGTTGGTGGCATAGCGATCGTGGTGGCTCGCAAGCCCACAGCTGGACTTCCCACCACGACGCCGCGTGTCACTACGTCGGAGTGGGCCTCAGGGAGCAAGCGCTCACGGCGCCAGTCGTCCAGCTCTTCGTCCGATTCGTCGTCCGAATCGACCAGCAGCTCCTCTGGTCCAACAATTCCAAGGACTCTGCGTCCGACAGCGACAGACGACACAGTCGACGATGAAGGAACAAGCGGCACAGAAGACGCCATCGCTCGAGACCTACGCACTGCCACGGGTTTCCTCAGGTCTTGGCGTCCCAGTTCATCTCATGCGCTCCCACTCCGAACCGACAGGAAATTCGAAAGATAAAGCGGGGTAAGTACATGTATGTCCTCCTTGACAAACTCCTTTCCGCGCTAGATGATGGGCAGATGGGCCAAGCAGCCAAGAAGGGTTGGACCAAGCGGCAGGTCTCTGACCTCAGTTCCTAGATGGAGGCCTGAAACATTTTTGCAGCCACTCCCATCCAAGTGGCGCCGCAAACTGCTCTCGAGCTGGTGAAATACCAGAACATCATTTGCCAGCTCTTCACAGCGTACTCAGCTGCAGCAGCCCTTAAGTACGACAAGGTATTCCGGCAGGCTGTGGCTAGGGACAAGCTGCATACGCTCCGCTGGGACATTCTAAAGGAGGACATCTTGGTCTGGTGTGTCACCAACACTAACCACCCCTTTCGTGCTTGGCAGCTGCAGCCAGCCACACTTTTACCAGCAGTGGCACCCCACCCGGAAGCCTCCACCATCCCGAGCGAGCCACCCACATCGCAGGCCAGGAAATCTGCAGGCGGTACAACCTTGGCAAGGGCAGCAAGGGCAGACTGCTTTTTCGCCCACAAATGCTGAGTCACAGGCTGTGGTGGAGACCATTCCTCCAAGGCCTGCCCACGCTCTGCACCAGTGGCCCCGTGAGCTCCAGCGAGCTCACACCACCCTATGACGCTCAAACTTTGAGCACGAATTACGCTCCCATCCTGACAAGGCCTGGGTTACCTGGTTGCTCGACGGCATTGACAATGGTGTATCCATTGGTTACACCGGCCCAGTTGTTCCCCTCTAATCATGTAACTTATCCTCCGCACACACACACATTCAGATGTGGTTGACGCCGAACTGGCAAGGGAGATCGCCGCAGGCCATATCATTGGTCCATTCACAGAACCACCATGGCACAATCTGCACACTCAGGCATTGGTGTGGTCCCAAAGAAGAACGGCAAGTGGAGGACCATACTACATCTGTCAGCACCAGAGGGTCACAGCGTCAACGACCACATCAACAAGGACGAATTCTCCATCCACTACTCCTCCATTGACGACGCTGTGGCCTTGCTCTCCCAACATGGTCAAGACGTTTTGATGGCCAAGGTTGACCTCAAAGCTGCCTTCCAACTGATACCAGTACGAGCCGCAGACTGGGTACACCTGGGGATCTGCTGGTGGGACCAATTTTATGTGGACACATGCCTTCCATTTGGCCTACGTTCAGCCCCGCCCTCTTCAACCACTACGCCGAGGCACTCCACTGGATCATGGCCAACAGGCATGGAGCCTAGCTGCTGCACTACCTGGACGATCTTCTGCTGGTTGGTCCTCCTGGCAGAGACACCTGTTAAGAGGCAATGTCCAGAATGCTGATGGTGTGCGACCATTTAGGCATTCCGGTAGCCTCTGAAAAGCTGGAGGGACCCACAACTGGCTTAACTTTTCTGGGCATAGTCCTCGACACATCAGCCAAGCAACTCCGCCTACCCCCAGACAAACTGGAAGAGCTGACAGGACTGATCAGGTGCTGGCTGGGCAGGCACAAGGCCACCAAGAGGGAGCTGCTGTCACTCATAGGCAAGCTCTCGTTTGCTGCAAAGGTGGTCCCAGCAGGGAGGCTCTTTCTCCGCCGCCTGATTGACCTCTCCACCACAGCCAGAAAGCTCCATCACCATGTCACCCTTAATGCAGAGGCTAGAGCCGACATCAAGTGGTGGGAGGACTTCCTTCCTTCTTGGAACGGTGTTGCCATGTTCCTAGACCCAGAATGGACAGCAGCAGACTCTCTCCAGCTCTATACTGATGCCTCACGCTCTTTAGGCTTTGGTGCCTACTTCAAAAGGAGCCTGGCTCCGGGGCGACTGGCAGCCTCACCAATGCCTTCCACTCCGTTCCATACAATGGCAGGAACTCTTCGCTATCGTCGCTGCCGCTAGCACATGGGGTCACAACTGGTCTGGCCTGTAGATTCACTTCCATTGTGACAACCTTCCCATTGTCCAGGCATGGGCAAGACAGTCGTCGAAACATCCCGACCTCATGCAGCTGCTCCGAACACTATTTCTAGTAGCAGCCCAGCACAATTTCACCATCTGCATGTCCCACCTACCTGGCCGACTCAACCGAATTGCTGATGCTCTTTCTCGAAACAATTTACCCATGTTCTTTACTCTTGCTCCTCAGGCTGCCCCTCTACCAACGCCGATACCAGATTACCTCACCAGGATCTGAACCACCATCTTCAGCTGCTTCTGAACAGAGCCTTGGCCCCATCCACTGCAACCATCTACGCTACTGGTGTCAGGCGCTACCAGGCTTTCTGCCACGCCTTCAAGCTAACAGCAGTCCCTGGCACTAAAGAAACCATCACACTGTTTGCAGCCCACCTCAGCCGGTCCCTGAACTCCAGGACTATACAGGTCTACGTAGCAGCAGTCTCCTTCCTCCACCACTCCCTGGGATACAGGAGCCCTGCTTCAAAGAACCCGATGCTGAGGCTAGCCATCAGGGGTGTCCAACGCCTCCAGGGGCCCATCCACCTCAGGCCCACACGACTCCCACTCACACCAGACATGCTGGGCCACATGCTGCAGAGGCTGAAGACAGGTCCCCAGGGTAAACACGACCATTTGATGCTCAGGGCAGCCCTCACCCTAGGGTTCTTTGGTTTCTTGAGGGTCAGTGGATTTACCCTCAGGGACCAGAGATTCGACCCGAGGCTCCATCCCACCATACGAGACATCAACTGGTCCAGCGAGGGTATGCAATTTTTCATCAAGCGTTCAAAAACAGACCAGATGGGCAAGGGCACCACAATCTGTATTGGGCGTACCGAGAGCAGGCACACGTGTGCAGTGGCAGCGATGGAAGCCTACCGAAGACACTGCCACTGCTCCACGTACTCCTCACACCTCTTCCACTTCAAGAACAGGAGGCCACTCACAGCCAAGAGCTCTATTAGGTGGAGCAATGTGGGTACAACCCACAAAAATACAACACTAACTGTCTGCATCTATATGCACATGTATGTATCCATGCCTTTTACCTCCCTAAAACCTGAAACCATATCATTAACCATTTTGGGGGTTTTCACTTGGGCGACATCCTCCGGGCTTCTACCCTGGGACAGCCACCAAACCATGACCAGTGTTTTGGTTTTGGACACAGGTTGACCCAATGGTGACAAGCGTCACCCGTTGGTCCCTGTCGGCGCAGTGGTAGAAAGCACAGCTGCCACATGCCTGGCTGCGGCTGTCGCCTGCCCCCATTATGGGCGAAACACGACCACGAGCTTCAGCATGGGGCAGGGGTAAAGTTACTCAGCCTTTAAGAGCATGTAAACGGCATTAATGCTGTGATAATGCTGAAACACTCTCTACTGTGAACAAGGAATACATGTACAGTACGTGGTAGAAGAGATAGTTGTTGTTACCATGGTAAGCTAGCGAGGGCATATTGCCAGACAAACATTTAGTGATATGACTTAATTTCACCTACCCAAGTAAGCATCAATGGCATCAGCCTGTGCAGCCAACTGGCACTGTCTAAGGACATCAACCAGTGTCCTCCATGTTGTAGGTTTCCTTCCAGTACCAGAAATCCACCTCTGGAAGATGGCCCATGTGATTGCTTGAGTATTGTGCTGGTGTTCAAATCTGAGTGCATCCACCAACACTCCATTGTCGTCCTCCAGCAGGAATATCCCCAAGGTGAGGTAGCTGGTACCAATGCTTTGGATGATGTTCAACTGACCAACATAAATGGACATCAGATGCCTGATGGTAGGTGTGGCTAGGGAGGGGCACAAGGAAACAGTTCAGGTGGTGGTCAAAACACAACTATCACTCACCTGATGTACTTGAACGATCTTGTTTCATGGCAGTACTCTCACCAAGCCACATCAACTGTTGCTCACTCAGGTCTCCATTTTGACGTTTTATAATTGAACACCTCCACTTGTACATTGGTCCCCTCCAAGACCTTGAACACACCACCACAGCTACATGAGGAGGGTCTGAGGTACAACTGGCTCCGGCACACGTGAAGGCATCTTCAAACTGGAAATCGTGGTACTTGAGCACACTACAGGCACTCTTGATACCACTGTGGACACTGTCCCTTATCTCTCTACACACCTCACTGGAAGCCTCAGTAACATGTACTTCAATATAGGAGAACATGTCAACAAGGGTAACAATTTCAGCCGTACCCTTTAGTTCAAATGAGATACAGTTGCGATATAGACACAATGGCTTGTCTCCTTCCATGCACATCTTCCAAGGAGATGGGTTGGTTGGGGTTAAGAGATGGGCCACAAGACTGCAGAACAGACCACTAGGAATACAGCCCTGGGTAGGCCTGATTATCAGGGAGGTACTTTGGTGAAGGTACTGGGACACTTGGTCACAGTCAAGGTGGGGGAGCAGTGCAGGCATCAAGTACTCTCCATCTCTGATCATAGCAATCGCACGCACACTCACCAGTAACTTGAGGAAATCTGGTGGAGTGAACAGACCCTCTTTGTAGTGCTTTGGAAACTTTCTCAGCAGCTTCACTGACACCAGTCTACAATCTCTGAACATGACAAGGTCACCCTCAGCTACTACATCTTCATCTTCATGATCCTTCAGTTTGTGGTGGTACTGCACTAGTTCAGTCACCTTGGTGAGGACTACCTGGGGGTTACAGAACACTGTCTGGGGAAGAACCTCGGGGTAATATAAGAACATATTGTGCTGGACTAGGTGATGCAATGCAGCAGAGAATGCATCTCCCTCCATGTGCAACCTTGTAGCAATCACTTGGCATTGCACAAGACTCAAGACACCATCTTCAGATGACCTTTGGAGATGGATTTCTAGCCCAAACCATGCTAAAGGTATCTTCATTGACTTAGGGGACATGGATATGATTTTCTCTCTGAGTACCTTACCAACACGTCTGTCTTCATCCTGAGGAGCTTTGCAGTTCACAGGAAATATCGCTTCTTTCCGTTTCTCCCCCTTGTAGAGCACACGATACCTGCTGGGATCCAGTAATGCATTCAGTTGTTGGTTCTTCTCACTGATGGATTCTGAGCACTTGTCTGCTGAATCTCGATGTGTTCCCACAACGACGATCAGGGGACGAGCATCCTGTGAGTGAACTGCTTCAAGACAGTGCTGAAGGATCTGCTTATGAGAGAGAGATGATCGATATGGTTTACCAACAGGCCTGCCATCTGCTCCATAGTATTCTGTGATAGGATGACGAGACAGGTCTTCTGACAGGTTTAGAACGAAAACAATCACACCAGGGTTCTGAATTAACAATGGAAGGATATCATGATATTGCAGTTGGCCACCACTGTCGATGAACTGGACCAACTTTAGACCAGAGAGATTTCTCCTTTCTACAGAGGGAAATGGGATAAGTATAAATGTAGATAAGCAGGGTTAGATCTCATCCCTTACCTGAGGGGTGGTTGATGTGATGAATCAGCTCATCCTCAATGGCTAAAGTCCTGCTCTGTTGGGTGGTGGTATCCTTGGTGGTGTTGACATCAGCAGGTATGGGGTCAGGGGGACCAACACTGATACTAACTAGAGCTTCCAATGTTGTCACCATGGATACACCATCATGGATGGTCTGCCCAACTAAACTTATCAGTGCTCGATCATCTTCAACTACCAAACAGTCATCTTCCTCTTGTCCACCCACACCTGCCAGTGTGGATGAGATGGCTCGAACAGGGTTGTCAGCCAGCCCTGTACTGACGCGTTGCTCTGGAGGGTCCCTCTGCAGAAGGAGGTGTTTGAGGTGAGTCTTCCCAACACCAGCTGCTCCAAGGATGAGACACTTGGTCACTGATGTTTCCACATATCCCTTGGTCATAGCTTCATCATAGAGACGTCTGGATGGACTGAATGGAAGACAACCATAACATGTAGAATTGATCATTTCAAAATGACATATGAATAAAGTACATGTGACATTGCCCCAGGTACACCTCCACACACCCCAGGTACACCTCCACACACTCCAGGTACACCTCCACACACACCTCCACACACCCCAGGTACATCTCCATACACCCCAGGTACACCTCCACACACCCTAGGTATACCTCCACACATCCCAGGTATACCTCCACACTCCCCAGGTACATCTCCACACACCCCAGGTACACCTCCACACACCCTAGGTACACCTCCACACACCCCAGGTACACCTTCACACACACCAGGTACATCTCCACACACCCTAGATACACCTCCACACACCCCAGGTACACCTCCACACACCCTAGATACACCTCCACACACCCCAGGTACACCTCCACACACCCCAGGTACACCTCCACACACCCCAGGTACACCTCTACACACCCCAGCTACACCTCCACACACCCCAGGTACACCTCCACACACCCCAGGTACACCTCCACACACCCCAGGTAGACCTCCACACACCCCAGGTATACCTCCACACACCCCAGGTACAGTACACCTCCACACACCCCAGGTACACCTCCGCACACCCCAGGTACACCTCCACACACCCCAGGTACACCTCCATACACCCTGGGGACATCCCCACACACCCCAGGTACACCTCCACACTCCCTAGGTACACCTCCACACTCCCCAGGTACATCTCCACACACCCTAGGTACACCTGGTTAGATGACCATGGCTCTACCCGAGATGCTAAGATGTTGTACCCTCATGTATGGTCCACATACCTTTCATCTGCTTCCTTTAGGCTTGGGGTGAAGAGCTTAGCCAGACCTGAAAATACTCTGGTTAGCACAGTTCCACTGCAGCATGACTAACCTTCCACAGCGATCTTCAACACCTGGCGACTATCCCCATCAACCACCAACAGCCCTCCTCCTGACAGAAGTAGTGTGTCCACCTTGGTACACTGAAATGGCATGTCTCCAACATGCTGCCACTTCATATCAACATGGTGGTAGGCATAGATGGCAGAGGTCTTCTTTGATCCATCACTATCCTCTGATCCTCCAATGGCAAGGAGCACACCGTCAACCACACATACAGATGAGTAGTAGTATGGTACATCTGGTAGCTTTGTCCAAACAGATGGCTGATTGTCATGGGTATGTGCAGTGGTCTAGTGAGTATGCATATTGAAAATATGTGAAGGTGGATAGAAGCATGTATGTGTGGTCAAGTGAAGCATGTGTGACCATGTGACCATGTGAGTGTAACGAAACACTAGGTACACACTGCACACAATACTTTACATGATCAGAGTTGATGGTTTTAGCTACATACATGTACAGGGACACAAATTTCATCTAGGAAGGGGGACTCCCCCCACTTGAGATATTAAACCCTGAGAGATGTCACACAATGCTCAGTGGCTCACCAGGTCAGTGATGTTGGCAGACCACACAGCTCTGTCCATTCCTCTACCCCCCATCACAAAGATCAGATCGCCATGGACGACAGATGACATGGCACAACATGGCTGAGGAAGTGGTGGTCCCAAGTGCCATGTCCGACCATCATAGATCTGCACATCATTCAAGTCCCTTAGACCATCACCTTCCCCTCCCATTATCACCAGACCACCTCCACTAACACTAACTGCACAGGACCTTGCAGACCCTACCAACATATCAGATATGGAGGTCCACCTCCCTCCTCTCAATACCATCACCTCCTTTCTACGCACTTCATTTCTCACACCTCCAATACACACCAACTCTCCTCCACATGTAGCAAGTGTGGCCCCCACCTCACCACCATCAGTCACCCTCATCCACTGTGAACTTGCTTGATCCAAAACATACACTTCCCCTTGTCCACCCCACACAGCCCTACCCTCCACCTCCACAAGACCACCTCCAAACAGCCGACCACCTTGCACTGGTAGTGGAGTATGTGTTTGGAAGCTAAACATTTTTATCATCTGGGAGAAAAGGAATTATTTAAAGGCCAACACATTTAGGGACCTACACACACCATACACTTTATACAGCACCAAATGAACATATGTGTAGGCAAGGGAACTGGCTTAAATCAGTGGTCTGAAATCTAACATGAATATTCTTAGCCTCCATATGTGGTGGTGTCCCATAGCATATATATTACCAACATTATACTAGCTAGGACCATTTAATCTATCTCTTCCACCAGATTGGCTGCCATTATTATTCTTAATTTTTCATTTTTATGGATATTAAAATGGCGATCTGTCAAAAATAAAAATTTGTCTGCAAAATTTGTCTTGCCATAGTTTATCCTGCAGATTACTTGCAATGCAAATATAATATACTACGAAGGTGTTTATGAGTGGATTTCTAGATCAATTCAGAAACACACTCGCATCATGCACCACGTGATCCATGTTTATTAAAATCATTCATAGTAGAGCGCTCGGGCTGTCTGTACGGGCTGTCTGTACTTAGCCTGTATAGCCCTTTAGCAATCAAAGACGGGTAGTAGCACTGTGCTTTGAAATCATAGAACCATGCAAACAAGTAAGCATGACGTACGGTATTATACCGCGGCACGTGATGCTTAGAAACCCGCAAACAAACAAACATCAGACATGCCACGTTATGTACTTATCTCTATCGATACACCTGATTTTGGTGTGTGATCGTAAGTACTTTACAAGCGGCTTGTACGTTTAAAATAACTACGGTACGTACCACCTGGAATACATTTTAAAATGCTGTTTCCAGCTAGGTGGGGGTGTGTGTGTGTGTGTGTGTGTGTGTGTGTGTGTGTGTGTGTGTGTGTGTGTGTGTGTGTGTGTGTGTGTGTGTGTGTTCGCGCGCTTTCACGAATCATAGACAGCATTATGCTGTCCATGATTCATGAAAGCGCGCGCCATATGTACATGAGGAGACATTATCTAAGGTATACTTACGCGATACATGTCTCAAGCCACTCGAAATAGATCGGCCAGCATACAACGATCTATATCGATATGTCTGGCCTATATCGATGTCTCGTGCAGGTACGTATACACAATAACTTACACATGGTGACTGATATAAGCGATCGATGGCGAACACTTCAATCAACGTCGAAAAAAAGTGACTTAGTCCCCAGGCCCATGCACCACTTGAGCCGCCACGACAAGCTACATGTATAAGCGTCTGGCCTCTCTGCCAAATGGAATCAGGCCTATAGCCTAACCATCATGTGGTTGAGATGCCGCCTTGCCTACTCATTACTGCGACGTTCAGTTATGTGCATTTGAGGGGCACGCTCTCACCTTGGCCATTATATGTCTGTTACACAACCTCCTCTTGCATGACCTGGTGTCAAGGGAAGCCCTTCTACTAGCACAATAGATTCTCATATTTTGTTTCCTTTTGTTTTTTATTTATTTATGGTATTGTGAGTATTAAAAAATCAGTGATGATGTTTGGTATTCTAAGATTTATTTATACGGGAGACCAATATTAACTGGGCCATAATGTTCCCACCCATAACTTGTACCACACTGCCCACTCCATATACAGAGATAAAGGAACTCCAGCACAAAGTACAGAGTGAGATATTATTAAATGGTTGCCATAGTGCACATAAACATGATTAAAACCTAATCCCCTTCCACTAATCAGGAGGGTTCTCCCCTTCCATCTTTGCCTTCAGTTCCTCTTCAACTTTCTTCATTTTGGCTACAATCCCTTAGAGACAAGAGGAGGCTAGTGAGGTGAGGTCCTCCATGTGAGGACTTACCTTTGGCAGGGTTGAACACCCCTCCAGTCTGCTGGCCACAGGCAGCACATCTTGTGGACTTCTTGAACTGATCCAGTGCACATACCTCACAGAAGTAGTGCTTACATCTGGGGAGGAGGGGGAACCAGATGGGGAGGAGGAGAGACCAGATGGGGAGGAGGAGAGACAATATGGGGGGAGGAATTGAATATCATCATTTGATCACCTGATTGTACACACTTTCCCAAAAGTACTTATTCGTATGAAGGGAAAACATATTGAATCAACTGAGGGTGCCCAAAAATGGTGTACCACTATGGACATGATGTGGGTGTGGTTCATAGATAAAGACTTCAGTTGCAAAACATCATTTTGAGGAAAGGTGTATCATGTACAGTATTTGTATTCTGATGGACATATATTACCATGTATAGGAGATATAAACATGTTGTAAGGTTGAGGAGAGCCAGGTAGCCTTAGAGTCCTAAGGACTTTAGTGGAGAACACGTCCCACCTATCCCCATACATTGCTCAGGAATGACATTGAGCTGAATATTGGTGGTAATTCATGACATTGCATTGGCAGTGCGCTAATTGGGTTGCATGCTAAAGACAAGATCATGGAGTGAGGGTACCATTTTGAAAGAAATCATCAGAGATCACCTGACACTCTTAATCATTTTCACAGGATGCCATTTTAAACACATGACCACAACCCTTACTGGTGGTTAACCAAAAGGACTACATGTGCATTGTAGGGCTACTATGAAACCATCCTGTACCAGAAAATCACAACAAGATGTAAAAAATGACATCATAAAAGGTAAAAAAAAGGGCTGTGGGTTCATTTAACCAGTGCAATTAATTGGCACATGGCAAACACATTTGCTTGATATGTACTGACCCCTCCTCCCCTCCCCCCCACCTTGCTCTTCAGCTCCACACCAGGGTTAGCTGACTATGTTCACTCTCTGTATAACCTTATAACTAGGGGAATTCTTCTGGCATCCTTATGTAATTGTGGCAGCCCTTAAATATTGAGGATTTTAATTCCGATACAAAGTACAACATGGCCACATTCTAGAATGAAAAAAAAACTATCTAATACTATAATTTCCAATGTACGTACGTCCGCGCAACTTATTTATATACTCGATAGCGCCTATTGGTTGCTAGGTATGCATACCTAGCAACCAATAGGAAAGACCACGGCTCACACAAAAGTACATAGCAATTATTTGACTGTTCAATATAACCACACCCATGCACACACACACACACACACACACACACACACACACACACACACACACACACACACACTGTACCTAGTGACCACAGGGTTCTTGAAATGCTCTCTACAGATGTAGCAGGCAAAAGGTAGGTCTTCTTCTTCACTGCTCACCTCATACTGCTTCATATCTGGTCAGGTGACACTGTCATGGATCATGTGACCATCACATGACTTGCCATCACCTTCTTTTCCATATTTGTTCTGCTCATACTCCCAATCCAGCTGCCAACCACTCTTGTAGTCACCTCTGTCGTGAAGGAACTTGCAGCTGTCTGCATGCAAGACATGAAAGCATTGTGACTCACACATCACATGACTGTCACGTGATAACTATACAAAGTTCCTAACCCTAGAAAATATTAAATCTATTTTTACTTATATTTTCAGGTTTCTAGGGATAATAGCTGACCGTGTTATTCTACATACTGCGTGATTATTACCCAAAGCTGAACAGCTATTTATTGACTATAATCTCATTTCAGTTAAGCCACTTACACTTTAAAAGCATAAATTATACTAGCGTCCACCTCTATTTTATTCTATTGCATAGAATAAAGCTACAAATTTTTACCATTTACCCCGTAACTGCACTGCCTTAGTTCTGCTTCAGCATCCGCTCTTAACATTTGTGTTTGGGATTCTATCTGTAGTGTGATGCTGTATACAATATCTGTGCACTGGTTGAAACGTGGTTTTCACGATATTCTAAGTTAAAGTTTTTTATTCTATTTTTTATTCTATTTCAGAGCAATGCAAAGCTGTTAGGATTGTTAGGATCCTTCAATGAGGACATACTTCATATGTAAAGATTGGGGGGATTGTACATGTATGGCATGTATCAGGCAGTTGGCCATAGGAAGATATCACACACACACACACAAACACACACACACACACACACACACCACCTACCTCCAAACCCACAGTAACCAGTCTCCTTGTAATCCTTACAGATATCAGGTTGGTAATCCCAACGTACGGTGGACCTGAGGTATAGGGGTGCCCTAAGGGGACCCTTCCTGGGGAGGAGGGAGGGAGAGAGGAAGGAGGTGGAAATATATAACCACCAAACCTTGTTCAGCAGCTCTGACTAAGTACTGGTACTTAGGTACATGTAGCTAGGTAACATGTCCCATCACTGGTACTTAGGTACATGTAGCTAGGTAACATGTCCCATCACTGGTACTTAGGTACATGTAGCTAGGTAACATGTCCCATCACTGGTACTTAGGTACATGTAGCTAGGTAACATGTCCCATCACTGGTACTTAGGTACATGTAGCTAGGTAACATGCTCCATCACTGGTACTTAGGTACATGTAGCTAGGTAACATGCCCCATCACTGGTACTTAGGTACATGTAGCTAGGTAACATGCCCCATCACTGGTACTTAGGTACATGTAGCTAGGTAACATGTCCCATCACTGGTACTTAGGTACATGTAGCTAGGTAACATGCTCCATCACTGGTACTTAGGTACACGTAGCTAGGTAACATGTCCCATCACTGGTACTTAGGTACATGTAGCTAGGTAACATGTCCCATCACTGGTACTTAGGTACATGTAGCTAGGTAACATGTCCCATCACTGGTACTTAGGTACATGTAGCTAGGTAACATGCTCCATCACTGGTACTTAGGTACATGTAGCTAGGTAACATGTCCCATCACTGGTACTTAGGTACATGTAGCTAGGTAACATGCTCCATCACTGGTACTTAGGTACATGTAGCTAGGTAACATGTCCCATCACTGGTACTTAGGTACATGTAGCTAGGTAACATGTCCCATCACTGGTACTTAGGTACATGTAGCTAGGTAACATGCTCCATCACTGGTACTTAGGTACACGTAGCTAGGTAACATGTCCCATCACTGGTACTTAGGTACATGTAGCTAGGTAACATGCTCCATCACTGGTACTTAGGTACACGTAGCTAGGTAACATGCCCCATCACTGGTACTTCGGTACATGTAGCTAGGTAACATGTCCCATCACTGGTACTTAGGTACATGTAGCTAGGTAACATGTCCCATCACTGGTACTTAGGTACATGTAGCTAGGTAACATGTCCCATCACTGGTACTTAGGTACATGTAGCTAGGTAACATGCTCCATCACTGGTACTTAGGTACATGTAGCTAGGTAACATGCCCCATCACTGGTACTTAGGTACATGTAGCTAGGTAACATGCCCCATCACTGGTACTTAGGTACATGTAGCTAGGTAACATGTCCCATCACTGGTACTTAGGTACATGTAGCTAGGTAACATGCTCCATCACTGGTACTTAGGTACACGTAGCTAGGTAACATGTCCCATCACTGGTACTTAGGTACATGTAGCTAGGTAACATGTCCCATCACTGGTACTTAGGTACATGTAGCTAGGTAACATGTCCCATCACTGGTACTTAGGTACATGTAGCTAGGTAACATGTCCCATCACTGGTACTTAGGTACATGTAGCTAGGTAACATGTCCCATCACTGGTACTTAGGTACATGTAGCTAGGTAACATGCTCCATCACTGGTACTTAGGTACATGTAGCTAGGTAACATGTCCCATCACTGGTACTTAGGTACATGTAGCTAGGTAACATGCTCCATCACTGGTACTTAGGTACATGTAGCTAGGTAACATGTCCCATCACTGGTACTTAGGTACATGTAGCTAGGTAACATGTCCCATCACTGGTACTTAGGTACATGTAGCTAGGTAACATGCCCCATCACTGGTACTTAGGTACATGTAGCTAGGTAACATGTCCCATCTCTGGTACTTAGGTACATGTAGCTAGGTAACATGTCCCATCACTGGTACTTAGGTACATGTAGCTAGGTAACATGTCCCATCACTGGTACTTAGGTACATGTAGCTAGGTAACATGTCCCATCACTGGTACTTAGGTACATGTAGCTAGGTAACATGTCCCATCACTGGTACTTAGGTACATGTAGCTAGGTAACATGTCCCATCACTGGTACTTAGGTACATGTAGCTAGGTAACATGTCCCATCACTGGTACTTAGGTACATGTAGCTAGGTAACATGTCCCATCACTGGTAATTAGGTACATGTAGCTAGGTAACATGTCCCATCACTGGTACTTAGGTACATGTAGCTAGGTAACATGCTCCATCACTGGTACTTAGGTACATGTAGCTAGGTAACATGTCCCATCACTGGTACTTAGGTACATGTAGCTAGGTAACATGCTCCATCACTGGTACTTAGGTACATGTAGCTAGGTAACATGTCCCATCACTGGTACTTAGGTACATGTAGCTAGGTAACATGTCCCATCACTGGTACTTAGGTACATGTAGCTAGGTAACATGCCCCATCACTGGTACTTAGGTACATGTACATGTAGCTAGGTAACATGTCCCATCACTGGTACTTAGGTACATGTAGCTAGGTACATGTAACATGTCCCATCACTGGTACTTAGGTACATGTAGCTAGGTAACATGTCCCATCACTGGTACTTAGGTACATGTAGCTAGGTAACATGTCCCATCACTGGTACTTAGGTACATGTAGCTAGGTAACATGTCCCATCACTGGTACTTAGGTACATGTAGCTAGGTAACATGTCCCATCACTGGTACTTAGGTACATGTAGCTAGGTAACATGCCCCATCACTGGTACTTAGGTACATGTAGCTAGGTAACATGTCCCATCACTGGTACTTAGGTACATGTAGCTAGGTAACATGTCCCATCACTGGTACATGTAGCTAGGTAACATGACCCATCACTGGTACTTAGGTACATGTAGCTAGGTAACATGTCCCATCACTGGTACTTAGGTACATGTAGCTAGGTAACATGCCCATCACTGGTACTTAGGTACATGTAGCTAGGTAACATGTCCCATCACTGGTACTTAGGTACATGTAGCTAGGTAACATGTCCCATCACTGGTACTTAGGTACATGTAGCTAGGTAACATGCCCATCACTGGTACTTAGGTACATGTAGCTAGGTAACATGTCCCATCACTGGTACTTAGGTACATGTAGCTAGGTAACATGCCCCATCACTGGTACTTAGGTACATGTAGCTAGGTAACATGCCCCATCACTGGTAATTCACCACTACAGTTAGCTCACCACACCCCTCCCTAGGGTACTGACCACACCCACCTGCTAGCAGCACTCCCCTGTGAGGTCTCCTTTCCCTCAATGCACTTGGTGTAGTTATTCTGTCCTCTGTATATGTTGTCCTCCTTCCCTTTTAGCTCCTGCAGTGGGTGGAGCATGTTACCATAGCTACATAGTGTATATAGTGCCAAATGCATAATGTATATAGTGCCAAATAATGCACTCAAGTATATACATGTAGACAGAGGATAATGGCAACTTGCCACATCACCTCAAGAGGTTACATAGTCACTCAAAATGCTTCAAACACCAGGTTACCACTTGTGCCCAGACCTAGGTTAAACATTACCACTAGTGCCCAGACCTGATTCAAAGGTTACCACGAGTGCCCAGACCTGATTCAAAGGTTACCACGAGTGCCCAGACCTGGTTCAACTTCAGAGCCTTCTCCATGACAGCACGCTGGTCCCTGTCCTGTTCTGTCTCTGTCTCCAAGGTGAGGGTAGCCCCCCATGTCTGAGAGGCCTGCAGGCTCCGCCTTCCTCTCTGACTGGTACGTGTGGGTGACCTTGCTGAGTCTGTCCTCATCCTCCTCACTGTTCTGGGCCTGCTCTGGAGGAGGAGGGAGGGAAGGAAGGTAGAATATGTGCGATGCAGGGGAGGAGGATGTTCAAGGAAGCAAGTTAAGATATTAAATATTCCGTATCATAAAATACCAGCATTTGTATTTTGCACATCCTCCCTGGCTCACCCCACCCTGTGATGATGATGAACCTGTCCTTGATCCCTCCCCATGATCACCTGGACTGGACTCACCCTCCACTACACACCTCCCTCTCCCCCCCCCCCCTTCCCTCACCTGGACTGGACCTCCCTGGCCTTGGTGAGGGTCTGGATGGTCTGTGTCTGCTGTGATGACCTCAAGTACACCTTAGCCAGCAGGAGGAGGTACTTGGTGTTCTCCATCAGCTGGGAGAGCTCTGCACAGAGAGGGGGCACCATCACACCCACCACACCCTCACACCTCCCCACACTCACCAGCCTCCTGTGAGAGATGCCCCAGGGCTGCCACCAGTGTCTTCTCAGCTTTGTCACACTGCCTCAGCTTGATGTAGAGCTCCACCAGGTCACAGCGAAGGAAACGTTGGCTCTCCTCCTTCAGGGCTGCCTCGTAGTAGGTGATGGCCTGGGGAGGAGGTATTCTAATCACGTGAGCATGGGAGGGGGGAGGAGATGTGACATCACACCTTATTGTAGTTGTGGGTGTTGACCAGTGCCTGGCCTATCTTGGTGGCCAGTATGGCATCCCCAGGGTTTTGCTTCAGACCAGCCTCGTAGATCTCCAAGGCGAGGTCAACCTGTTCGAAGGAGGGCAGCATTATTTGGGATAGTGTTCAGGAACGTACATTACAGCCATTTGTGGAGGTGTGTATGAGTGGAGGTGTGTATGAGTGGAGGTGTGGATGAGAAGAGGTGTGTATGAGTGGAGGTGTGTATGAGTGGAGGTGTGTATGAGTGGAGGTGTGTATAAGTGGAGGTATGAATGAGAAGAGGTGTATATGAGAAGAGGTGCGTATCAGTGGAGGTGCGTATGAGTGGAGGTATGTATGGGTGGAGATGTGTATGAGTGGAGGTGTGTATGAGAGGAGGTGTGTATGAGTGGAGGTGTGTGTGAGTGGAGGTGTGTATGAGTGAAGGTGTGTATGAGTGGAGGTGTGTATGAGTGGAAGTGTGTATGAGAAGAGGTGCGTATGAGCGGAGGTGTGTATGAGTGGAGGTGTGTATGATAAGTGGAGGTGTGTATGAGTGGAGGTTGCATATTTCTACACTGAAGCTATCTTAACATCAGAGGTACTATATTAATGGTTCCTCCTCCTCCCACTGTCCCTGTACCCTCCCCTCCCCACACACCTCCCCAACATTCATGTAGGCCTCCCCCAGGAGGAGGGAGGTGGTGGACCCAGGGAGACGTGAGGCCAGCTCCCTGTAGCAGGCCAGGTACATGGCTTTGTCCTTGTGCTGGTGGAGGTGTATGTTGGCTATCCTCTCCCGGGCCTGGATGTACAGTAGTATGGCTTCTCCTCAGAGATGGTCTTGAGCACACCAAGGGCTTCCTCCACATCTCCAGCGACCAATAGGAGATCAGCGTTTGCTATCTGGACCCTACATGGATGGGGAGGAGGCAATGGACCCTCTTTGGAATGGCTCAGTAGACATGTTACTACCTAACTTCTTCTGCACTGCCTTTGAACTCAGTCATGGCTTCTTGCATCACCTTAACTGCATCTGCCTGGTGTGTGTGTGTGTGTGTGTGTGTGTGTGTGTGTGTGTGTGTGTGTGTGTGTGTGTGTGCGTGCGTGTGTGTACCGTGAGTGCATTATATTACATATTACATGACACATGTACATGACCAAAGTAAATCAAGACTTAACATGGAGCAATTAAATTGAGCGAATGAACTTAATGGACCACATAGTATGAAAATGGAGGGCTAGGAAATCAAAACTACACTACACATCCATACCTGCTGACCCATCTTGGTATAGGCAGAGGCCAACTCCAGGTACACATCCAACCTCTCCCCAACAGACAGCGGAGGTAGGAGAGGGGAGGAGGAGGAGGAAGAGGAGGAGAGGAAGGAGGACTGTTTCTTTGATGAGGATGACGTGAGGAGGGACATGGCCATCTTGAGTGAGGCCACAGCTTGCTCCATGTTGTCCTGTGCCCTCATCACCCTGGCCCTCACCAGGTGGTACAGGGGGAAGGACTGGACCTCAAAATGGCGGCTGAGGGCCTGCTCCAGGGACTGCATGCTCAGCTTGGGGTTCCCCTGGTAGAGGCTGATCTGGGCCATCATCAGGAGGGAGGGGGTGGAGTCTGGGGCACGGTCAAGGCACCATTAAAGGAGCTGGTGGGCAGTCTCTGCCTGACCTAGTGATCAACATTAGCAAAGTCACCCATTTATCCAAGACCCACTTATTCAAGATATGAGTGTTCATCTACTTAATGGCGGAATTATAATCAAAATTCCAGGTCATAACCCCCCCCCCCCCCCCCCCCCACGCTAACCAATAGTAAAATGAAAAAATTGGCTCATGTTTAAATGATTGTATCTCCATAACGGATAACACTTTGCAAAGGTACAAAACATTTTAAGAAATAAAATGACACTACTACATGTACTCATGGTAATGGAAATATTAAAACACAATCCATTGGGTGTAGAGGGAGGGGGAGGAGAAAAATAAGTACAGTACTAATCCAAGACCCCAACATGAGCTTAGGGGAACATGAAGTGAAATATCATTTTATGTGAGTACATCCATCTGCTATGGGTCATTAGGCCAGAACCGTCACAGAGGGGCGTGGTAACATGTTAGTACATGTGCTGACCTCATGTGTGCTCTAGGTGAGGCCAGTGTGGTGGGTACACATGTGCTGACCTCACGTGTGCTCTAGGTGAGGCCAGTGTGGTGGGTACACGTGTGCGGACCTCACGTGTGCTCTAGGTGAGGCCAGTGTGGTGGGTACACATGTGCTGACCTCACATGTGCTCTAGGTGAGGCCGGCGTGGTGGGCAGACGTGTGCTGACCTCACGTGTGCTCTAGGTGAGGCCGGCATGGTGGGTAGACGTGTGCTGACCTCACATGTGCTCTAGGTGAGGCCGGCGTGGTGGGCAGACGTGTGCTGACCTCACGTGCGCTCTAGGTGAGGCCAGTGTGGTGGGCACACGTGTGCGGACCTCACGTGCGCTCTAGGTGAGGCCAGTGTGGTGGGTACACGTGTGCTGACCTCACGTGTGCTCTAGGTGAGGCCAGTGTGGTGGGTACACGTGTGCTGACCTCACGTGTGCTCTAGGTGAGGCTAGTGAGTTGGGTACACGTGTGCTGACCTCATTGGGAGCATAGTTGAGGAGGAGGGAGATGACATCAAGAAGGAATGCAGGGTTGAGGACATAGAAGTACTTTGGACTCATGGGGCATCCCCGGGTGAAGGGGGAGGGAGAGGGAGGAGAGAGGGAAGAGAGAGAGAGAGAGAGAGGGAGGGGAGCCCAGCAAAAAGTTCTTGGGCAAGGTTCTTGCCAAGAAGAGCAAGATCTTGGCAGGAGGCCAAGATCTTGCCAGGAGGCTGAGATCTTGCCATATCTTGGGTAAGATCTTGGCCAAGATCTTGGCCAGAAATTGGCCGGCATAATCTTGGCACCTTGGGCAAGATCTTGGGCAAGTCTTGGGCAAGTTGGGCAAGATCTTGGGCAAGTTGGTCAAGATCTTGGGCAAGTTGGTCAAGATCTTGGGCAGGAATCTTGTCCAAGAACTTTTTGCTGGGGAGGAGAGAGAGGGAGAGAGAGAGGGTAGCAAATGGAGGGAGGAAAGTGGAGATATTGCAGAATGTTGACTATTCCATCATTACCATGACAACGTACCTTGATACTCCCAAAGTGGACCTCCACCACCTCCTCCAGTGCCTTCATGACATCACCATGGGGCTGTCCCTTCTTGTGTGCCAGGAGGGCAGTGAGGAAGAGGAGGTTGGCCTGCTTCCCAATGGAGGACTGCACCTCTCTCAGGAAGTCCAGCTGTTGCTCTGCCTCCCCCAGCTGCCCCTCCAGTATCTGACAGTGGATGATGCCTGCCAGGGCTGGGACACTGGTCTCATCCAGGTTGAAGGCCTTCTTGTAGGTCTGAAGGGCCTCCTTCACTTGGGACCTGAGGAGCAGCTGGTAGGCTAGCTGTGTGTGTGTGTGTGTGTGTGTGTGTGTGTGTGTGTGTGTGTGTGTGTGTGTGTGTGTGTATGTGTGTGTGTGTGTGTATTGTAAAAATGGATATGGTAGTACCAATCTAAATAATGCCCACTCTCATTCATATACCTCTGTTATATAAGTTGGGTTAAATGGAGCAAGGGAAATAGCCCTCTCCACAAACATGGTGGTCTGGTGAAGGACAAGACCATTGCCTCCAGCGTATGGGAGGAGGTAGAGAGGGAAGGGAGAGAAAAGAGAGGGAGGGAGGAGGTTCTAAACATGTCCTCCATATGCACAAAGGACCCACCAATCTGGCATGGGGCAGACACATCTCATAATAAAGGGCGTGGTTCTTGGGCTCAAAGTGGTCGATGAGGAGGAGCAGGTGGGCAAGCCTGTTGGCAGCCTCATCCCTGGACCCCCCCTTGGCCAGCAGCTCCAGGATGAGGAGGGAGGTGGCCTCCACACCTCCCTGCTCCTGCTGCAGGGTGAGGCAGCGCTGGGAGGTCTCCACTGCCTGCTCCCAGTCCTGGAGGGCCAACTGGACCTTCATCTTGTCCAGCAGGGCGGGCACAGAGCCAGGGTAGGAGGCCACAGCTTGGTTGAGGAGGTCCAGGGCGTGGCTGAAGTTGTGATGTGAGAGGTAGTACCTGGCCTGTGGGGGGAGGGGCCAGGGGTGTGGTCAACGGTGACGGGGGATAGGCATGAAGATATGTAGTGTAAGAATAATGTAGGGTGTGAATGTGTGTGTGTGTTGTGTGTGTGTGAGAGAGTATATATGAGGGGTAAACTGCACACATACGCACACACACACACACACAAACACACACACACACACACACACACACACACCTTGCCCAACATGGCATCCAATGGTTTGGGTTGCTCAGTTCTGTTAGGTGGAAGAGAAGCTCCATACCACAGCATTAGCCACACCCCTCCCCACCCACTCACCCTGCCAACACTTCATCAAAGTACTTCACTGATTTCTTCACAAATGCATCTCTGTTGCAAGTCAGGTCTATCCAGCCTTGGAGGGTAAGCCCCTGTAATGATGAGGTTAATCACACTACATGGATGATGGGGAGCAGGTAACCAGACCTCTTTGGAGGTAGGAGACATCTTGAGCATACGACTGACATACTCTCTGGCTTTGTCGTGTTTCCCTGTCAGCCATAAGAACATCCCTGCATAGTAGAGGGACTGGGGAGGAGGGAGGAGGGGGGTAGGAGAAGGGGTAAAGAGGGAGGAGAGGAGAAGGGAGAGGGGGGGAGAGGGGAGGGGAGGGGGGAGAGGGGAAAGGCGATAGGCGATGGGGTGGACAGGGGAGGGAGAGGGAGGGGAGAGTGAGAAGAGGCAAGACAAAGATAAACATACATGATGGCTGACCATCATCTCCAGCCATCTCACCTTCTCTCCACAGGTAGTCCTTTCAGATCGAATTTTGCCTTCTAGCTGTTGGATTGCTTCGCGATCTGCATCACCATGGTGATGGTGGTGGGCGTGGTGAGGTGTAGTACTGAAGCTCACCTACTGTCTTGCACTTTTTGTGGGCGTGGATCATCAACATGGAGGAACACAGGACCATGTCTCTGTTGTCTGCAATGTTCTCTAACTCTCTGATCCCTTCTGACGTGCGGTCTGTACTTGTACGTGGACGGGACGGAGTTCGATCACCCTATTAGTGGGGTTGGCCCTGTCATTACCTTCCATTACAATGCCATTCGCTTTCCAGAACAGCAGTGCAGGGTCAGAGCCGTAGGTCCTAAGGAGCTCCATGACAACCGTCTGCACGTGGCGGTAGTACCCTTCCCGTGCGTAGTACACTAACAGAACCTAAGCCTACGTACGGGATAAATAGACTTGGTTTAATTTCAATTAAAGCCTATTAGCGCTATTGAGGTTACAACCGAAACATTTGATTTAGGTTGCTCACCATAACTTTGTTGGATTCGGCCATTTCGCTAGCTCAAATGGTTACCATAGCAATACTATATACGCATGCGCACTATTCCCTGTTTAGAATATAAATGCCATCACCGTTTTCCCCACGCAGAGTGCAAGCCAATGGGTGATGACCACGCCCATTTATTGGCATGACACGTACGAACTGGTGCACGTATATAATCTCTCTATATTGTATAGTCATAATAAGTGGTATATGCCCAAGCCAGATGTAATTGATTGATGAAGTGCACAGTCATATTAATACATATCAGTCTTGCAAATAGATTACATACACACAGTCATGTCATTAACTTTTTAAATATGCTCCTCTGCTATCCCCCTTGTTTTGTTCATGTACTAAAGGCACACTATGCTCCTCTGCTATCTTCCTCGCCAATGCTGGGTTATTTCCTCCAACAGGTTTGTGTACAGCTTGGCACAACATCCTCCAAGATGGCTGACAAAACTTTTTGGCATCACAGTGTTGTTGCTGTAGCCAAGCATGAAGGACATCTGTGAGACATTCATTTGGGTCATTGGGATGTTTTGCAGAAATAGTATCCAGCCCTGCACGTCTAATCCCTAAGGCCAATCCTAGGGATTTCCATTTTGCTGCTATATCCAGCACTGCCTCCATTACATCCAAAAGGTCATCCTCACCTGGGCCAAGGGGTGTGGTTTGTAAGACACAACACTACATGATGTGCTCAACATACCAAGAGGGTCCTCAGACACACTTGAGAAATCATCACCTGTACTTGGTACTGTATTACCTCCAACCCCATGTACTCCAGTTCCTCTACTCTGTCTTCTACCATCTGCAGTGAGTTTGGTATGCATCAAAAATGCATAAAAAACAAATGTTCAGTATTCAGTGCTAGTATATCAAAAGTAAAGAAAATGAGAAAGTTGAGAACTGAAGGCTAAGGTGGTGGAAAAAGAAGAGGAACTAGGCTTTTGAGATAGTCCATGCAAACGAAAAGAAGGTTTTTTTTATCTCATTTGACTTTCCCAACAACTTGTTCCCTTCTTTGCGAATTTAACGAGCACCTACTCACATATATCTATATTGTGTACACATATAGCCATAAGAGAATGGCTCCCCCTCACATGACCCTAGTTCACCACATGCTCCTTTAGCATATTGTCCCAACCTGTTCTACTGATGATGTATTAGAATTTGTGAAAACCTGCACCCTTCTTATAAACATACAACATGTTGTACAAATAGGTATGAAATACATTTCACTCACCATCTTCAAGTGTGCTGGCAGTGATTGAAGTGCTGTACTCCCCATAATCCACGGTCTTGGCCCTCACACGTATGGTGTACTCAGTGTGTGGTCTTAGACCAGTCAGCTCAGTACTGGTAGTATCTCTAACAACATCTTGCAGACATTCACTTTCACCATGAGGAGTGTAGCTGACTTGATAACCTCTGGTGATACCTTTCACATCATGTGGTGGTTGCCAAGATATGGTCATTGATGTAGCTTTGATATGGTCAGCCTTCAGTCCAATTGGAGGTGAAGGAACTGGTGTGAGATAAAACTATTACACACTGGTCTACAATAAACTAGAATCAAGATAAACAATTAAACACATAGGCAGTAGCGGATATTAGGAAGGGGGTGGGGGGTTGGGGTTGGGGGTTCAAATATAGTGGTAATGTAGTCCTCACCAGCTTGGAGGATGGGGGTGTACTGCAAGAAGCTCCCCCATCAGGGTCTGATGTTTAAAAACTGCCATGATGACCTGTTATTATTTCCACATGCAATGATAACCATCCTAGACTGACTAATGTCACTTATAGCTGAAATGAATAAATACTCGCTCAATAGAAACAACTAAAAAAGGTGCAACCAAGCTTTGTGATCCAACTCATATCGGAAGTCTCGCTAGAGACTTCCATATAGAGCTCTTTCATCGCGTGATCCGTAGCAGCAATCATGTGATATATTAGTTGACGTAATCAATTATCCGCCATATTGGTGCTCGGGTATTCTGCTCTTTTAAACGTAAAGCATGTCAAAGCTGTCTTTGTATGCAGATAGCTTGCCTCCAGATGCAAAGACTCGATATAAGGATAAAATCGAAAGCATTGGTGGGTTAGATCCGTTCTCATCTGACTTCGTTGGAGAAAAATCGGACGTTGTACCACCAGTTAGTGGATGCGATTTGGTATCGTATTTAGTATTGCAGACTAGTTTTATAACTAGCAAACAGTTCAAAGCCCATAAATCTCTGGAAGCTTATAACCAGTTGTTAGTGGATGGGTGAAAGACATACAAACGCACATCGTCTCGGTGGACAAACCCCCGCTACTTTCATTCAGCTCACTATCCACAGCCTTTGACTTTGCCGCAACTCCTGGTACACACTGCACTTTTTGTTCTCACTTAGTAGGCTGCGCGCCGTCTTTTCGAGTACCTAAGGAGCCGTTCAATGTCGGGCTTTTCTTACATATACCCGGAAGATTCAGTGAAGGCAGCCAATCTGGGTCTAATTCACTATACAGTGACTGCGCTGGTTTGCCCTTGATGAAGTGCAGGGAACATATCCGAGCGTTATGAAGTGACGCCGAGTCTTTACGACCGATTGCAGCCAGGAAGCCGTTCCTTCGTCTCTGTGACAATTCTAGCTCATATTCACCATACTGGGCTCTTACTTTAGGTATCCTGTACAATCTTGTGCCCTTGCCTACCATAGAATTGGTCAAACACTGGTCGACAACGCAGACTCCCATTTCAGCCGAGAACCAATATGGCGGACACGATAACGTCATCGGAAGTCTCGCTAGAGAGGTTTTGACCCCGACTATGAATTAATTAAAATCACGCGACCCTACCGTAGCTTCGCTCCCGACGATCGGATCGTCTAACTTGTTGCGGCAATCGATCTAGAAGTCAAAACTGAGTAGTTTCGTTTTTGTTTCACGTCGTAGAACCGCGTGGTTGTCGAGAACGAAAAATACTGCCGTCCTCGTTCCCCTTCCAAATATAATGGGCGGGTCGTCTTCTTCTTCTTCTTCTTCTTCTTCTTCTTCTTTTCTTCTTCTTTCTTCTTCTTCTTCTTCTTCTTCTTCTTCTTCTTCCTCTTCCTCCTCCTCTTCCTCCTCCTCCTCCTCCTCCTCCTCCTCCTCCTCCTCCTCCTCCTCCTCCTCCTCCTCCTCCTCCTCCTCCTCCTCCTCCTCCTCCTCCTCCTCCTCTTCTTCTTCTTCTTCTTCTTCTTCTTCTTCTTCTTCTTCTTCTTCTTCTTCTTCTTCTTCTTCTTCTTCTTCTTCTTCTTCTTCTTCTTCTTCTTCTTCTTGAGAACTCATAACTCGGGACAGGAACACTTTTAAGCAATGAAAATTGCACCAATAGCTTTAGAATTTGCTGGAGGACTCGCTTTGATACAAAAACGCCTAAAAGCCTATATACGGTCTTACCAATTCTAATTAAGCAAAGGTACCTAGAAAATTTTCACAATACGTCTGGATGGAATTAAATCGGTTAAATGAAAGGGGGGAAACCTGCGATGCAACAGTGATTTGGGTGTTAAAAAAATTAAGGAAACAAGTAAATAAAAACATTCTCTCTGAGAAAGTTGGTGGGATATAGGTTTTTCAGGCAAATAGTATACTGGTGTAAAAAGCAAGGAAACAAGTTTCATCAGAAGGGAAAATGTAATAGTCCTATATTTAGCACAGAAACAGCATATGCCTTAGTCGAAGTGTGCTAAATATAGGACTATTACATTTTCCCTTCTGATGAAACTTGTTTCCTTGCTTTTTACACCAGTATACTATTTGCCTGAAAAACCCGGCTATATCCCACCAACTTTCTCAGAGAGAATGTTTTTATTTACTTGTTACATTTACGTGATTAATTGCTTTTTGCCATGTGACCATGAAAGAGCTCTATAGGTTTTGACCCCGACTATGAATTTAATTAACATCCCGCGACCCTACCGTAGCTTCGCTCCCGACGATCGGATCGTCTAACTTGTTGCGGCAATCGATCTAGAAGTCAAAACTGAGTAGTTTCGTTTTGTTTCACGTCGTAGAACCGCGTGATTGTCGAGAACGAAAAAAACTGCTGTCCTCGTTCCCCTTCCAAAAATAATGGGCGGGTCGTCTGCTTCTTCTTGAGAACTCATAACTCGGGACAGGAACACTTCTAAGCAATGAAAATTGCACCAATAGCTTTAGAATTTTCTGGGGGACTCGCTTTTAGGCTTTGATACACAAAGGCCTAAAAGCCTACATACGATCTTATCAAATCTAATTAACCGATTACCGGCCAGTTTAATTATCCGTCAATACGTACGGTAGAATATTTTCGTAGCTGCCTCGAAATTGCGTTAGAAATAGGTATCGTCTTAAAAATGCGACCCTAAGCAGAACGAAGCAAAATATGTATAGGCAAGTTTCTTTCTACCGTTAGTAAAGTCTCTATTGCATATTATAAAACCTGCGCTTTGTTGCGATCGTTTCTTTCTCCGTCGAGGCGCTCGTGTTCAATATACATAAGGCAGTGAAATCGGTTCTTATTCGGCAATGACACGAATGTTCGCATTTTCAGTCGAAATACCAAGTAAGAGGACTATTATGTATTTTAAAATGTTGTTGTCTTACGCAAAAGTTCGAAATATGATGGGCAGCAGCTAACCCATGTTGAAGTGAGTTCTAATTATTGCGCGCATGCTATGCTCTGTTTGAACATAGATTGAAGACCTTACGGAACGGGATTGGCAACGCAATACATTGTATTGGAATCATCACCGTTTCGCGTAAAATATGACGTCATAGCCACGTTTCGTAGCGGCGTTCATGGATTCATTCCCATCTGAACTCTTGTCCACAAGCCCAAAAGCCAAATCTCCTACTCTGAACCAACCTATGCAATAAGTGCTATGTTTCAACAGCACCAGTGTTTATAGGTGTTCAAAACATACCAGGAGGAAGTAGTGTCTCCACCACAGACATTTGCCTCAGCTGCTGCTCCAAATGGACAATCTTGGCTTTCAGCCAAAAGTCAATACTTATTGACAAAGTCAAAGCAGTGCATTTGGTCTTTTCGGTCTCATACTTCCTCCTTTTTGATAAACGTCCTTGTTTATACATCCTGCATAAATCGTACGTGATCAACGATTCTTATCATGCATTCAAGGCCTTATATCTTTAGAAAAACTACAAACACAAGACCTCAACATATATCACGCAACCCACAGACCATTATACTCTTACAAAAAACTATTTAGAAGCCTAAGGTTTGTATCACGGCTTTACAACAGTCAAAGACCCGAAGGAGGTACAGAACGCGTTAATTTGACTTTGAAGTCCTGGTTCTTTGCTAATATTACAGCTGTACGTTTGCAAAAAACCCTACGCAACCCTACAATCTCTGCCCTTCCTATGGAAGTAGGTTTCAGCGCATGAACGCGTTGTGCGTCGCTTCAGTAATCAAAACAAAAATGTCACTTCCTATTCGCAACACTTGATTGGGTGTAGTTCGTTATTTTATAGAGCATCAACTCTGGAAGGCGACTCATTTGGGTGTACCATCCTAAAGCACAACCTTCCATACATATTTCATCATCGTTGTTTGCTTTGTGTACCTTTTGGTTCGCTGGTTTCTACTTAACTCTTATACGCCCACATGCGACGTAATGGGAATAGATATTGCGTTGCCAATCCCGTTCCGTAAGGTTTTCAATCTATGGTTTGAATACCCCTCTTTCTATAGGAACTGTGCAAGCCTAGCTGATTTTTAACCCATTTACCTTTGAAGGCCACTAATGGCACAATGTAAAGCTTTACTGCGTTTGAAGGCATGTTTGTTCACACAAGCTTCCCACACATGTGGTGGAGAGGTGCAATGGTGATATGGGGGTGTAGTGGTGATGTGGAAGTGTAGTAGTGATGTAGTTGTGCAGTGGTGATGTGGTGCACTGGGGTGTAGGGCTGGATGTGTTCAGTACTGATGTGGGGTGAAGTGCGAATATAGGGTGATGTGGGGGAAGTGGTGATGTGGGCTGAAGTGGGGATGTGGGTTGAAGTGGTGATGTGGGATTCAGTGGTGATGTGTGGGGCACTGGGGATGTACGGGTTCAGTGGTATGGGAGTTCAGTGGAAATGTGGGTGATGTGGGTACCTGGAAGCAGTGATGATGTGGGGTGCTTTGGTGATGTGGGGTGCAGTGGTGATGTGTGGGTGCAGTGATGATGTGGGGTGATGTGTGGGCGCAGTGGTGATGTGTGAGTACAATGGTGATGTAGGTGAAGTGTGGGTGATGTGGGAGTGTAGTGGTAATGTGGGGTGCAGTGGTGATGTGGGTGAGTGTAGTGGTGATGTGGGAGTGTAGTGGTAATGTGTGAAGCAATGGTGATGTGGGGTGCAGTGGTGATGTGGGGTGCAGTGGTGATGTGTGGGTGCAGAGGGAAGTGGGGTGATGTATGAAGCAATGGTGATGTGGTAGTGGAGTGGTGATGTGCGTGCAGTGGTGATGTGGGTGGGTTCAGTAGTGATGTGGGAGTGTAGTGGTAATGTGGGGTGCAGTGATGATGTGGGTGAGTGCAGTGGTGATGTGGGGTGCAGTGGTGATGTGGGTGAGTGCAGTGGTGATGTGGGAGTGTAGTGGTGATGTGGGTGCAGTGGTGATGTGGGTGGGTTCAGTAGTGATGTGGGAGTGTAGTGGTAATGTGGGGTGCAGTGATGATGTGGGTGAGTGCAGTGGTGATGTGGGGTGCAGTGGTGATGTGGGTGAGTGCAGTGGTGATGTGGGAGTGTAGTGGTAATGTGGGGTGCAGTGGTGATGTTGGAGTGTAGTGGTAATGTGGGGTTCAGTGGTGATGTGGGAGTGTAGTGGTAATGTGGGGTGCAGTGGTGATGTGGGAGTGTAGTGGTAATGTGGGGTGCAGTGGTGATGTGGGGTGCAGTGGTGATGTGTGGGTGCAGAGGGAATGTGGGGTGATGTATGAAGCAATGGTGATGTGGTAGTGGAGTGGTGATGTGGGTGCAGTGGTGATGTGGGATGATGGGTGGGGTGATAGTGGGTGATAGGTTGGTGCAGTGGTGACGTGGGGTGATGTGTGGGTGCAGTGATGATGTGGGGTGCAGTGGTGATGTGGGGTTCAGTGGTGATGTAGGATTGTAGTCTGTTTCATTCTCGTCCTCTTCCACTTCTACCCCTCTGTCCTCATCACTTCCAGCTGCCCAGCCCCATCCATGTTATCATCACTACTGGCATTGTTGAAGTCGATATGTACAACACAGAAGTCTTCATCCCTGTTCATGGAGTCAAAGACCTCTCCCAGTTTCGTCATATCTAGTGCCATTCATTGATTGTGTTTTGTGGGTGATGGTATCTACAGCACTTACCTCACGCTTGGTACGGGCATATACTACGACCCGCCTCTTGACTTTTTAACCGTAATTTTCATATAATACAAACTAGCGTGTCCCGTGAAAAATCAGTTACGCGGACGTACGTACGTACGTTGGAAATTAGATACGGCGCTTTCATTGTCTTTTCTAACAGCTGGACAAGTGAATTGTGATTTTATGTGTCGATGGTGAGCGTACGACATACGCGATTCTGACGTTAGGTTATTGGACGCGAGTATGTGGTTGAGTCGTCTACGGCCGTTAAACATCCTTAATTACGAGACGCAATTATGCGCCTACGGCCGGTAATCGGTTAAGCAAAAGTACCTATTTGGGTGTTAAAAAAAGTAAGGAAACAAGTAAATAAAAACATTCTCACTGAGAAAGTTGGTGGAATTGCAGGCAAATAGTATACTAGTATACTGGTGTAAAAAGCAAGGAAACAAGTTTTATCAGAAGGGAAAATGTAATAGTCCTATATTTAGCACAGAAACAGCATATGCCTTAGTCGAAGTGTGCTAAATATAGGACTATTACATTTTCCCTTCTGATAAAACTTGTTTCCTTGCTTTTTACACCAGTATACTAGTATACTATTTGCCTGCAAAACCTATATTCCACCAACTTTCTCAGTGAGAATGTTTTTATTTACTTGTCAACTATAAATTTGATCATATCAACTATAAATTATAAATTTGATCATATCAACTATAAATTATGGAACAGCTGGAAATGCTCTCAACACCTGATACACTACATTACATCATACCATTGATCACTTCTTGCTGTTGCACCTGAATTGGAATAAATGGATGACATAATTATTATCCACCACTTTGCCTGCAAAACCTATATCCCATCAACTTTCTCAGAGAGAATGTTTTTATTTACTTGTAACCAAACGGAGCAATGAGAGAAGCTTAATTAATTCAGTGTTGATACATTTTTGACCATTTTGTCTTCGCTACTGTTGAGTATAGCCTTTTTGCGGAATGTTTTCCATTTGAGTAATGTTCACTTTCCCATCCACCACGCCGTAGTATTATAGATACAAAAACTCAATGTTGTAAGTGGATAATTATACTTAGTACTGATTGCACATTTAAAATACTTATTATCAAGCATAACTCAGTCCATACAGACATTACCTTGGGAAACCATGACTTGTGCTCCTCTGTCAATCTAATCGGTTCATCAGTATAGTAACAAATCATCTGACGTGCCGTATCATCAAATAGACATTTGGCAGGATGCTGGTATTGAGGATAAGTGACACCATTATGTGTGCACTTTTCTGAACAGTAGAATCCATAAGATGGACATGGATAGTGCATATCAATGGTGACTTTTGTAAACACTTCTTTAAAAGCCTTGAAGATTGCAGACCTGACATTTGATCCTGTCTCATCTTCATATTCTAACAAGTGTACTTCATAATGAGTAGAATATTATCTTGTATGACAATCTAGAAACCTGATAATAAAAATAAAAGCTTATTTTGTTCCTAAATTGTTCAACAGTTTTTATAACATTTAACTTGTGTTCAATCATAAGTCTAGTTGTTGCTGCACAGAACAGACCAATAGGGCAATAGCCATCTTCAAAAATCACTAAAAAGGAACGCGATTTGTTACAAGATGGGTCTGCCTTTGATAGCACAGAAGGCATAAAGAACTCATTTTCACCCATTTTAGATATAATATGACGATGTTGCAATAGACTAAGGAGTTCATCCTTATTCAGACATCCTTCAACATCTTTCAGCACAGAAGCATCTAACTGTCCCTTTGTACGCAGAGATTCACTGTAGTCTAAGTAGTTCACATCAATAATAATTTTAGATATAGAATCAAATATTAGCTGGAAGTCAGTAATTACATAATTCTTTAGCTGAGGAATATCAGCATAATATAACACTGTGCCTGCATAATCACGCAGAAATGCCAGGGCCGTCTCAAACATATCATCTTTTATACCACATAATTGAGCTATTTTGCCACATTTCATTTTTTCTACCTTACGAAGAAGTTTAGATTTGGCATATGAGTGCAGAACAAAGTCAAATACAAGAAAAGGAGCTGGGATATCTTGAGGGGTTATATGAGATACTAACTTTTCAATTTCTGCTTTTACTTTTAGTATATCTTGTTTTTGAAAGTTGTGGATACCAATGATCAAATCTTCAATACTTTTTATTTTCATGGATTTATAAGGTTTTGATTCTCGCAACCAGCCACGCAATGATGTGGCAATACTTCTAATTGTAGTCATCTTTAGGTCTTCAGAGCCCTCCAGTTTATCTTTGTGTGTGCCAACTAGCAAAATCTGAGGACTACCATCAAAAAATGAACATACACTGGCGAGAGCATGGAAAATGAACTCCTTAACCACATAACTGTCGTGCCATGAGTGCTCCTTTCCATCACTTGGTTGGTACCAGACTGGTTTAGACTCTGTTAGACCATCTGTTAGCTTGAAGATAATAAGTGTTACCGAAGGACCGCTGATTAGAAGAGGAAATATTTCTTGAAAGGTGGGCTGCCCACCTCCATCAATCACTTGTAGAAGCATTGAATTGTTGAGGGAATGAAGAGCATTTATTACCTCTGACCATTGCCCTGTTTTAACTGCATCTAAAAACAACTGCTGAATGTCTACGTTTGAATTGGTTTGATCATTTTTCACTTCAGCTACATCAGATGAAGTACTGGTCACCTGATTGGTTTCCATGGTTTGCATTGAATTAGATGTTTTTGCTGCTTCAGATATGCTGGTAGCAGTGGTTGTAGTAGCAGTTTGTTGTACATGTGGCTTTCCTAAATCCAGATGCCCAGTTATGGCATTGGAAGTAGGCAATAATGAAACATTCTGGCTAACATAGGATTGTGGTAATTTTAATTTAGGTTGCATGTTCTCATGTTTACATAGTTCACAGTCTAAGGAATACAGTAACATTTTAGCAATGTCATCTAATTCTTTGACAGACCACCTCCATTCATTGTTTTCTTCATTCTGTGCTAAAATGCGCTCAATCAAAATAGGACTACCAATCTCTGCAATGGGTGTACTTGGTTCAGGAGTGCTAAATGTATGTAGCATATCCTTAGTATTTCTAAGGAGTTGCTTACGAAGGGTGGTCTTTCCAGCTCTTGGGATTCCATAGAAAATAAGCTTTCCAATCTTGAAACCATGAAACAAAATATCTTTGTAGTCAGCCAAGATGCTTGACAACTTTTGAGCTAAAATATCTGCAAACGACAGGAACAGAGATTATCTAGTAAACACGTTGATAACCAATTGAAGGAGACATAATATAAATGCACTTAATACAGTATAGGATTGGTCCTGAAACACAACGGTGTAGAAAAACAAACATGTGTTGTAACGGATGATCAACTGCTAGCAGATGAAAATAGTTTTTTGCAATTCAAAAAGCAGTGGATTGTATTATAACAAACCTGGGTGTTAGCCCGTCACATCTATTCTCTCCTGCCTATTTAGGGTAGAATTTGAAGTGTTCTAATCATAGATTGACGGGTGTTAAACTGCCTATTAAAATGGCATCTGAACTACTGTCCTACCTGGAAACCTCTTAGGCATTAGCACCACACCAGCTAGTCTCGCAATTTGTACCGTGAAATGCAATCTTCTTCCACCCACTTTATGCTGCCATCTTTAATACCACATGTGGCGAAAGGACTGGCTATTGAGATAAACATTTGTGCCTCTTCAAAGGCTATTATTGGACAGAGAGCTGCAAAGGCATGACACATGCTGCCTGCTGGAAGAGCAAGGTTGTTAATGTTATCGTAATATTCCGGTAGGTATAAGCAAAGCCAAACATGGGAGTCAGCTTCTCATCATTAAACAAGGACTATATACATGGTGCTAGAGCTCTTACGGTTTTTGCTAACAGTGAATCCGATGTTGCTGCTTTTCATTAGTTGAACATTACATTTCAACTACAGCACATTTCTTTCCAACTGCTAAACTTCTTTAACACACTTTTAATATTGAACGGTCAACGAACCAAATACCATGTTAAGTTTGACATTAGTATACCTGCCTCCAGAAAAAGAACAGGTAGCTCTTTTCTATTCTATGCAATATGCATAACGTGACTTTCGTACCGAGAGAGCCATACAAAAAGACAAAATGCAACAGGAGAGAGCCAGACAAGAAGAGGAACGTGTACAGCGTGAGTGGGAGAGGTAGCAGAAGAATTAAAGGATGCAACGAGAAAGAGAAGTGCGAGAGCGCACATGTGATAGGCTAAATACCTGGTACAAATAATGTACCAGAATGTAAGTGACAAATCAATTGAAAATCAAGAATTAATTCTACGCGTTTTTTTTTTTTCCTGCTATGTAAGGTGGGTCATGTGGTGAGCAGATGTCTGAAAAATGCACGGGCTACGTCCTATGGAGAGAGATCAAAGCAGTCCAAAGTGAAGGGGGCCAACTCTCTTCCACGTAGGGCAGGCTACGTAGAAGGGAAAGAAGTTAGTTAGAGACATCGTTCTAGACACCGATGCAGCCAGGACATTAGTGCAAGACAATCTTGTGCCTAGGAATAGATATTTAAATAAATTCATGTCAGTATAATGTGTGCTTGGTGTCAATGTCTCTCACCCACTTAGCCAAGGTGGAGGTCATTGTCGATGGCAAGAGCTACTTTGTAGAAGCAGCCGTGGTGAAGAAGCTACCTATGTCGTTGCTACTTGGAAGAGATGTTCCTGAGCTGGTGCGGATTTGTTCATTTGAACTTGCAGGAGAGGAAGCGTTGGCAGCTATAACAAGGGCTCAGGCCAAACGGAAGAGGGAAGAGGAAGAGAGTGCATCCAAGAAGGAGAAGGACTCTGGTATTACGTGTAGGAGCTTGTCACCAGCGCCAGTTATGCAAGATCCCGGAGAGGAAGGAATGCGGCCTCCCAGATGGAGGACAACGTGGTTGAGAAAAATTCTGACATGGAGCAAGAGAAAACTGATGGTCCAGGTGGTGAAGCAGAGGGGACAACTATGACAGTCTTGGTGGAATCGATGGAAAGAAACTAAGGAAGTTGCAACTGGAGGACGGGACATTGAAACCGGTACGAGAATCCGCAAAGCAACTGCAGAAAAAAAGCAGGTTCCATATAGGATTGATGCTGCATAATTTTTTTCTGTGTGCCAATGTTCTAAGCTGAGGTTCATGATACTTATATAACGCGCTTGTGACGTATAAATGAACACTTTAGATTAGGGCTAAATAATCTGCATACCATTTAAAACATTGGCGGTCACTTTTAAAACTCAATGTTGTGCAAAGAGTTTGGCAATGAACAGAAATTTATTTCAGAAAAACAATATTAATCGTCCCTTCAGTCTTGAAAAAAAAATCTGGAATGATCTTAATTTTCAAATCTGGGCTACAACCTGTTTAACAAACAAAAGTAATTAATATTCATAGGTTAATTATTCAGAGCAGCATACTTCGTAAACTATTATGGTTATTGATGATACACCTAACCCTAATCCTAACCCCAATAAATACAAGTAATTGCAATAAGATCTGATGATGTGACGCTATTAACTAACATGCTGTAAATAATACTATACTCACCATCTTCAAGTGTGCTGGCTTTGATTGGAGTGCTGTACTCCCCATAATCCACTGTCTTGGCCCTCACACGTACGGTGTACTCAGTGTGTGGTCTTAGACCAGTCAGCTCAGTACTAGTAGTATTTTTAGCAACATCATGAAGCCATTCACTTTCACCATGTAGAGTGTAGCTGACTTGATAACCACTGATGATACAATTTACATTATGTGGTGGTTGCCAAGATATGGTCATGGATGTAGCTTTGATATTGTCAGCTTTTAATCCAATTGGAGGAGAAGGAACTGGTGAGGGAAAAAAAATACAATACTGGTCTATATTAATGTTAAATCGACGGACCATCTAAGCGTAGACGAAATTGGTCTAGACGTTAGACACTACTTCAACGTTTCGCGTATTAATATCGTGCAAAAAACATGTATTGTCTTACTGAGCCATCTAAACGGTTAAACAACACGTGGGTAGGTAGCATTTTTACTGTCCATGAAATTGTCACTTCAAATGGCTAAGAACGTTTAAATCGGTGTCAAAATGAAAGTAATAAAAGTCCAAGAACCAGTGAAGCGACTATTTCACGAACGATAAAATTAACTTTAAAATGCTACCTACCCACGTGTTGTTTAACCTTTTTAGATGGCTCAGAAAGAATATTAATGTTTTTTAATACCCGAAACTTGCTTTGAAGTAGTGTCTACGTGTGGATTATTTCAACCAATTTCATCAACACAGATGGTTTGTCGAGTTAACATTAAGATACTGAGATACAGTATTGCGCACATAGGAAGTAGCAGTGATGGGAGGTGTCTTATAATGAGACAGATGACATGCAAAAATGCACCTAGGTGGCTTTCTGGATGCAATAATGATTTGAAATGGCTCGTAGGAAACTACAATGGCCCGGTAGGTTGTGCTAACAAAACAATGTATAAAGCTGTTAACACAGAGCATAGAGCTGTTTGTGGTATAGAGCATAGAGCAGTCAACACAGAAACATAGTTGAGGTGGCCCACGAGAGGTCCAAGAACGAAAGTTGGGCATGACAATGCAAGTAGTTGAATAAATGGACTGGAACAAGATATAGGGCAGGCAGGCAGACAGGGAATTTATTTTAAATGGTGCTATTGTGACAATGTGGAGTTGACAGAGGTCATTATATAATGATCGTGATACATTGTAGCTACAGTTTCAATGACTTAAGAGATACTGAATTTTCACAGCTTCTGTGGCTTGTACAGCACTCCCCACATGACCCCTTGTTGGGGTGGGAGTATCACACTCAACTAGCCCGCTTCCGCCAAAGATGTGGATCTGCCTCCTGCTCTACCTAACAGACACCAGCAATGGTACATCCTGTATCGACGTACTGAAACTTGCACTGCAATATCGGTGTACTTGTTGGGTAGAGCACGGCATACTTTATTGAGCTGAGTTATACATGTGTCCAAGAATGAACCAACAGCGCTGGAAGCAGTATAACTCAGGATTAAAATCAAATAACAACTTGTTTTAATTCGTATGCATTACTACCATTAGGCACATACTACCAATCCAATTATTGTAAGCAGTTAAGTAATGGACCCTTTGCACGAAAGATCAGATATGTGATAAACATCATGTCCGGTGCAGTGGTTGCCTAGTGATATTGCATCACATTCGCAGACGTTAGTATTCATTCAAAACTAACACTTTCCTTTAGTGCACGTTGGGCTTCCAAACGGTGCTATAATGGGCGTGATGGCAGAGCGCGTTGCAACGCGCTCTGCCAGAAGACTGTTATTAATATTGTGAGTTACATGTTCCTAAACTCATTTCCACTTCCCGCCGCTCTACTGTTAATATAGGCCTAATTTGTGAGTTGTAGCAGAAATGAAAGATCGCGGCAGCCTTATCGGAGCGGGAATCTATCATTTCTATTGCAACTTACAAATATATCCTAATCTTGTCGTGACATTCGTACCTCGCGCGCGTATGCTTTGCCCTACCTCCCAATCTTTTCCGTTAATTATCCTTTACAAAAGAGCGAGAGTAACTCGACAACTGCAAATGCCATTGTTTACTGATCGAGATCACGTATAAAAATTAAGGGCTTCAAAAATTCTCCGTACGCAAGACATTTGTCCGTCATATGGGACATCAGGTGAATAGGGCGAGGGGAACTTAAGACCTCTGAGGTTCAGAAATAGTATGTACAAAATTGCGCACGTGCTCCAAAATGGTACATGCACATGCACAAAGCCCACATCAACTATTGCTATGGTAATGACGGCTTCAGTGATAGACATGCTAGCTGTTGGATCTGTGTTGATGAGGACAGCAAGAGACTCTCATATGGCTCATCACAAGGTCCAGTGGCGGATCCGGGGGGGGGGGGGGGGGGGGGGGGGGGGGGGGCACGTGCCCCCATAGATTATAGAATACAGGGATTGGAAACGGTATATACATTTACGTGACGTGACGTCACGTTCCGTTACGTGACCGTGCTTCGCATCGAATCCTTTAGTGGGCGTGTGAGCTGTTAAACATCCCTCTGTAGAGAGCTTCTTTCGGCGTTGTTTAGCCTATAACTGTGTGAGGACAGCCTCTTTGACATCAAAGAATCGTTTAACTATTCTTTTTACAGAGTTTCAGTTGAGCCAGCGAGCGATCGTAGCTACCACGTGATCGGGTAGTGGTTGTGGCATTTTCCTGGACACAGGAAACATTATAAATCCATTTTGCGAGTTCCCATATAGATTACGTAGTTGGTAGTGTGGCGTAGTAACGTTCTGGAGTCCCTACGAAGGGTTCTGGCATTGTAAATCATAAATATGTCATATAATGATATCCAAAAAGGGTACTTTTTTGTGTACTTTTCCCAGAAAAGTGATCAGGATTCTAGAATATTTGTGGACATAAATTGAATCAGAGATGCATATTGAGTGGCGTGATCAAAATTTCTTATGTGTTGTGCATGTGTTGTAGGAGCAAATGGCTCGCAAGTTCGTTTAGGTCGAAGCTCAGATATATCCGTGTTGAATGGAATTGCTCCACAAATCCTCTTCTTATTGTTAAACGTATTCTTACATTTTGGATAGCCGGATCGGGCACAAGTTTCTCAAATGTACCGACTATTTTCTCGGCAAAGCTCACAAAAGTGCCCTGGTCAGGGTACGTAATTTACGGAATGGTGAAATGCGGATGAATCCCGTAATCGTTACCGTTTCCAATCCCTGTATTCTATAATCTATGGTGCCCCCCACTAATGTTTCAACCTGGACAAAAAGGGTATAATTAGAACATCGATTAAAATGTATCGGAATGTGGCATCATTAAACTCATTATCCAACCGTTCAGTATCGTACCGTTTTCTGCACGACGGAAGCCTCTACGAGGTGTATGCAGTGCGTAAACATATACACAAATCCTTTCTGTACCTATCTATGCCCAAAATATGCGCAAATATCTTTTCTCCGACCGTCGGGAAGTACATCTATTAGGATCACGTGCGCACGTACGGGTGACCTCGTTTAGTCCACTTGATGCTGTGGGCTTCGTGAACTTTTTCTTAAGTTTCCAAACACGTGGACCTTGATTAGGGGCGTCATTCTGTGTAAAAAGGTTGATTACAGAGTGGCTCTCGAGCTCTCTTGGTAGTTTAGCGATCGCAAAAAGTATCTGTATATTGATTCCTATGATTCAAGTGAGACTATACAATGGACTTCCACTTATGCCAGCTCAAATTGCATTGTCGCTTGTGTGGATCCTTGTTGGTCCACAAGAAAGGAAGGAAACAGTTAAAGGCCAGTCACCCAAGGGTTTACTTATATATGTTCAACGTTTGCGTCGAAGCAGTACTTATGCTTTGGACTGGATGCTGCAAACGATGAAGCGCAGATTCACCCACATTCTTTCTGCAAGCGTTGCTACGACGCGATGCAGCGCATGCTAAAGGCAGCTAGTGAGTCAATATCGCCATTTCAACAGCCGCATGGAGCTGTACAAGTGGGAAGCTCATGCATCAGATGGTGGGTGCTAGGTGAGGAGCAATGATGTAGTAACGTTAACCTATACATAATTTACATTCAAATAATAGGTTTGTGACCATTTTATAGCTCAACATGATGGTGGAAGACCACACAAGGCTAAAACGCCTTTAGTACAACTGCTCCTAAAACACATACAACGTCTTGCACCAAACAAGAAATAAAAGGGATACCACTTGTAGCAGTTCAACCTATGTCAGTGTTGGATAACTTGAAATGTTCCCTTTGCTGTGACATCCTCCACAGGCCCATTCAGCTACCATGCCAAGCAGTAGTATGTGCTGACTGTCTGGCCCAATATTTGGTTAAAATGGATGCCTGCATGTCCATACAAGGGCTGCTGCACCAAACTGACTGCTGAGAGTCTAAAGTCAGCTCCAAGCATCTATGTCAACTTGCTTGAGGATGTAATTCTACATTTTGTTGAACACCATGCAGACTTACCTAACAGTTGCAATTGGACAGAATACCAGCAAATTTTGAGGAACACATTAAGGAATGTAGAAAGAAGATAAAGCTAGGCAGCAGTAAGTTAAGTATAAATAATTGCATATTACATAAACACTGCATATATAAATTCTAAAGGAGAAGAAAGTACAGATTTTGGAAAAGAAAGTTGAAGAAGGGTTTTCATTTAAAGAATTAAGGGACTTTTGTCAAAGCCTTAGACATAGCTCTACAATCTTTTGGTGTACGTTGCCAGAACTACCATGGGGGTGCATTTGTGGGCAACCACACGCACACACACAAGACACTTGAGGTACATGACATATAATATGCATGTAAGCACTGATCATATAGTATAACTCATAGAGTACAAACCTGGAAACTTTATCATCTAACATAATTGCTATGGCTCAGAGAGAGGCCCCTGCCCTCTTTCAAGAAGCAGAACTGGTAGCTGGGACATTCAAGCAGACTTTCTCACTGTTTGCCAAGTGCTACTTCATTTACAATCAGAACTATGTGTCGGAAGCTGGACGTAATGATCTAGGTATATGAAATGCAGCACACTGTGTCTCAATGCAAAATAATACATTGTATCAATCATCATTTAGAACATGCCATTGCCACTTTTATGGCGCATTTTCGTGCTACATTTCCTGGTCAGAACATCCCAATAAAGATGCACATGCTGGAAGACTATGCAGTAGATTGGATCCGATCCAATCAGCACATTGGATTTGGGCTCATGGGAGAACAAGGAGCCGAGTCCATACATGCAAGATTCAATCGTCTATACCAAACTTACTGCACGGTCTCCTCAACCAGTCATCCAGTGCAGAAGCTTAAAAACATTATGAAGGAGCACCTGCTTAGCACATCACCTACACTTATAACAGCAAAACCACCCCCAAGTAAAAGAGCCAAAAAATCACAATAACACCATCTCCATCGTTTATCATATTTCCACATTCTATTCACATTGATCATACCTTTAGCTTCAATAAAGAGTCGAATAACATTTGACCGAATCATATGTGTATGCGATAGCGCGACCCGGTTGTCATGGCCCATGAGATATGGTTAACTTTGTACGAATGTCGAGAGCCACCTTCAAACATAACGAAAACTTACTCCATCCCATCTACAACACAGTGGTATACTTCATCCACACAGGAAAAGTTCCTGACTGTGTGTGTAAATCAATGAGTGAAGGGACTACCGCGAGATGCTGTCACTTTGCAGCCGCGCCGTGACCGAATGGTGTACGCTGTACTCGTGGCACTTATTATAATCGATACAAAACAGACAGGATTCTTAAATTATTCAGTCTATAAAGTCCATGCTTGTTGCATCTTTTAACAAACATCCAGATTTCTACGCAGCTTGATAGTAATATTCTGTTGCTATGTACGTGACGTCATATTCCAATATTTCTGGGCGTAGGTCAACTTCTCAATGAAATCAACAGTACTAGTAGTACACCCCCCCCCCCCCCCCCCCCCCCTTTCGCTCGTCTAATTATATATTCATAGTGGCGCAATATAGCGTTTTAAATTGCATTTTGAACGTACAGCTATCAAAAGCGTCCGCGCTTCGCGCGGGAGGGGATATGCCCCCTCCCGCACCCACCCCCTTTCGGTGAACCACGCCCATTTCTCACTTAATTCTCACTTTTCATTATTGGTGCCCCCTCCTTTCAAAATTCCTGGATCCGCCCCTGAGGTCCACAGGGGGACGGTGTACTCCAACACTGTTAACTCTCCCATAGTGGTTAGGAGAAAGCCACAGAACATTAATATACTTTGGACTGAGGTCAGAAGGGGTACCAAACACCCCCAGCCTCACACCTTCCAATTCCCGGCCTGGGTGTGTGCCATGTATATTGAAGGTGACCTATCAGATCAACACCAGGTTGCACATACACTGAATATACACATATACATGTACACTAGGTTAATCAGGAACTACGATAGTAGTTCCTATATAGGAATTGACCCGGGTCGTGAAATCATTTAAAAACGCGACCTGCGTATAACTCGCGTACCGAGAAACGGATAGGGTTGCTCTTTGTTGCTATCGAACCAGAAGGTAAAGACGGTCATTTCAATGTTTTATTCCAGTCTTCAAACTGTTTGCTTTAAGAGAACAAAAAAGCTCGTGTTTTTATTCGTCCCCAGGCCAAATCTTCTCCGTCGTCGTCGTCGTCGTTTACGGGTGAGTATAACTCGGGATAGGAATGGTTTTAAAGAGCGCCAATTATACCAATCGCTTTAGAATCTCCTGGAAGGTCATTTTCAAGTATCAGATGTACTGACATACGTCATCATTACGTAATGCGTAGTGTTAAATAGAAACGTTCCCATGGCGACGTTTACGTATATTGAGAATTGTGCAAACAAAAGAGGAGAGCTGAACAACGAGACGACGAGTTAGAATTCTCCCGTGTTCCTTACAGTGATCCCAAACAAAAGCGGGCATCTGCTCGTGATGGTAATTGAAGCGGGGGGTGGAGGGGGGAGCACTTGCCAGTTTTATAAATGATAATAAAAAATAGAGGAAACAAGTAAAGAAAAACATTCTCTAACGAGAACGTTGGTGGGATATAGGAATTGGAGGCAAAGGTGGTGTAAAAAGGAAGGGAACAAGGTTTTTGGAAATGGAAAATGAGACAAAAATCCCATATTTAGCACCAGTGGCGGATCCAGGATTAAGGCAATGGGGGGGGGCGGTTATATTGGAGGGGCGGCATATTTTGGAGCGCGCTCTTGCCCCCCGCCCCCCCCCCCCCCCCCCCCCCCCCTCAGGGGCGGCGGAAGGTATATATGATTGGGGGGGGAATTAAATTCATGAATTTCAATGGGGGCATTTGTTCACCATATTCCTTTCGTCAGCCGGGGGGGGGGGGGGGGGGGGGGGGGGTTAGAAATTACATCGAGCGGTCTTCTATGGTGACAGATCTAAACTTTTCTGGATGTCATTATATAAATTGATAACGGTATATACGCGAGCGATCTCGGAATAACAATTATACTGTTGTTTGGTTAGGAAGGGCTGAGCCCCCCTATGTCATTATTGGGCCCCGGGGCTCGAGACCCCCCAGCCCCCCTTCCGCCGCCACTGCGGCCCTCACGGTCCCCCTACCTTCCACGTCACACTGGGTCTGGAACTCTGGGGCTCGTCATAAATTAACCTTTCACGCATCCATGCACGCTATGTATAACTTAATTATTTTTTTAAAAAGGCATGATTTTATTATCGGAAGTCTCGCTAGAGACTTCCATATAGGTTTTAACCCCGACTATGAATTTAATTAAAATCCCGCTACCCTACAGTAGCTTCGCTCCCGACGATCGGATCGTCTAACCTGTTGCGGCAATCGATCTAGAAGTCAAAACTGAGTAGTTTCGTTTTTGTTTCACGTCGTAGAACTGCGTGGTTGTCGAGAACAAAAAATACTACTGTCCTCGTTCCCCTTCCAAAAATAATGGGCGGGTCGTCTGCTTCTGCTTCTTCTTCTTCTTCTTGAGAACTCATAACTCGGGACAGGAACAGATTTAAGCAATGAAAATTGCACCAATAGCTTTAGATTTGCTGGAGGACTCGCCTTAGTCGATGTTAGGCTTTGATACACAAAAGCCTAAAAGCCTATATACGGTCTTATCAATTCTAATTAAGCAAAAGTACCTAAAAATTTTCACAATACGTCTGGATTGAGGTTAAATGAAAGGGGGAAACCTGCGATGCAACAGTGATTGGTTGTTAAAAAAAATTAAGGAAACAAGTAAATAAAAACATTCTCTCTGAGTAAGTTGGTGGGATATAGGTTTTGCAGGCAAATAGTATACTGGTGTAAAAAGCAAGGAAACAAGTTTTATCAGAAGGGAAAATGTAATAGTCCTATATTTAGCACAGAAACAGCATATGCCTTAGTCGAAGTGTGCTAAATATAGGACTATTACATTTTCCCTTCTGATAAAACTTGTTTCCTTGCTTTTTACACCAGTATACTATTTGCCTGCAAAACCTATATCCCACCAACTTACTCAGAGAGAATGTTTTTATTTACTTGTCTAATACTATAATTTCCATCGTACGTACGTACGTCCGCGTAACTCATTTATATACTCGGCCTAGCGCCTATTGGTTGCTAGGTACACAGCGAAACCGCAATCCGGAGACGGGTTGCAACGGTACTCCGTCTCTTTCGAACACGACGGGCTTCTACGTAAATGTCACGGAAACGTTTAGTGACGGTGCCCGTGTATGTGCAATGGTAATCGACGAACGCTACAGCACGGTACCGTCCACATAGTTAGTGACGTCATGGTCACATGATTATTATTATTATTATTCTGACTGATGTAAGTGAAAATGAGCGGCAAGCGACGCTACTGTCACCACTGTGGGGAAGACGTGTGTAGATCTACATGTACATGTCCTGTCCAGAATGCTTCAAAATCAGCAGATACTGGTCTCCTGGGAGGTGTGGACCTTCACGGGCGTGGCCTCATCAGGTAAATGTGTCGGTAGGCGCCATTTTTGTTGTGACGACCCCCTTCTTTCAGTCTACAGGAATAGGTTGTAACGCGGAAGTACGTGCTTTTCGTTATGTAAGTTGATATCTGATACTTACTTGTATTTCCTCTCGCTTACCCTTTCCACGAACGTACTCTGGAGCGCCATGAGGTATGTCAATGTGTCACAAGATCTCTTTTTTTTGTAACAGATGAACGTTTGCTGGCAAGAGAGTTGTGCCTTTCGCATGCATTACAGTATACTCTTTCAAATCTGTAAGTTGTTGCATTATTATTGTTGGGCGTATGATTTTTGTTTTCTCGCTTACAGTCGAAGTTACTTTGTTTGTCTTTGGAGCGCAATGAGGTGTGTGCAAAAGAATCTCTTTTTCTCACCTGCGACTTTTTGTAACAGATGAAGGTTTGATGACGAGAGAGTTGTGCGACTGTCGTACAGGACGCTCGTGTCATCC